>BOPP01000067.1:3058516-3128537 GCA_017312745.1 Gryllus bimaculatus | reverse complement strand
AACGGGAGAATGTAATGCGGGGAACGGGAAACGGGAGTGCTGGCACCTGGGAGTGCCACAATAGGATCGGAAATGCGGGGAGGGGCGGCACCTGGGAAGGAACGCGAGGTCTGGTAAAGGGAGTGCAACTGGGAGTGAGTGAAGCCAATGACCACGACTGGAAGACAAGGAGGGAGAGAGCGGAAACGGCGTTGGCGACGGTGGCGCCCAGGGACCGAAACGACGACAGCGGTGCGGGGCAGGGGGCAGTGGCGGGGGCGCGAAAACGAGAGTCGCAGGTCGACTGGGGAGTAGGGGGAGTGCGGCGCAGACGTGATCGAGGGAAGGGCGGGCGGATATAGAGGTCGGCAAACGACGGCGCGGCATTTCAAGATAGGGGAGTCTGCGAGAAAGGAGGCCACGCGAGTGACAAAAGCCAGAAATCGGGCTTCTCGCAACGGGAGGCCAATATTCCCGCATGGGGGATCGCACCGTACAATATACTTTTATTTTGTAATTCTAATAAATCTCTGTCATCGTCAGAAGAAGCTGTTCTGTTCATCAATTTTAATTTTTTTTTCATTTACTTCAGTGCTCCCACCATGTGTTATCAATGGAGATTAATTCTCTAGAATGATATCGTATTTTCATTGATAATCTTTGTTTAAAATTCATAATTCAATTCTCATTTTATTACCCCTTCCCCTAGGTCCAAATATATCTTAAGTGAGCAAACATGAATACGTTTAGGATCGTACGATTATTAACATTTTCAACCAGAGACACCCAATCGTATACAGTATAAATCATTATTAAATATCGTAAATGATTTATACGATAATTCGATTACGATACTTAATAATGAGAATAAAGTATTATCACAGGGCGTTACTTAATACTATGAAAACATAATTAACCCATTTCACATAGCGAATGACAATGTAATTTAGTCCGATTGACTCACAACTGTGTTTCATCCTTCGCACAACTTTTGATGCTTCTATAGGGGGAGTGCAATGTCTGCTTTCGCAACGGGCACGCTTGCTTCCGGGTAGATGAATTGCGTAAGCTTTTCCACTAATTACACACGCTTATCCTTCCGAGAGCGACGTCGCCAGCACCAGAACACGCTAGTTAACAGCGCTAGTTCAGTTTTACAGCAACATTCCTGTGGCTATGTAAATTGGTGAACAAAACACATGCTCGCAGCGGTGTAGACACCCCAATGTCCCGGGTTTTGTTGGAATTGCTTATTCAAATATTTAATTTGAATTGAGTCACAGTCGGGTCGCGGCAAATGCGAATTCAGCATTTTACTGGACTCGTGCGGATCTCGTACCTCGTATTTATTGTTCGAGTGCTTCGGAATGAACATGGACACCCAACCCATCTCTGCAAGAGCTAAACATTGAGCGGCATGCATTTCAGAGCACTTTGCTATAAATCGCGGAGCTGGCAGTTTGTCTTCCATACACGAATATGAATTTTTTGACAAGAAGTCATATTAATGGCCATGCATTCAAGAGGATATACAACGAAAGTATAATACACTAATTGATAATCAACCAAAATCAACGTAATTTCTGTTTTTTAAATTTAGAACGCGTCGGATTGACAAAATTAAGAGCATCTTAAATTTCCTGTAACATATTTATTTATAAAATATTATTCATACGAAAATAAAGTTTTGGAAACAAAAGGGCTGCTTGTAATGTAAAATCCACCTTAATGAAATTTCTCTATTTTCCACAGCCTGAATCTTATTTTCAAATATCAACTTGAAATTTGAATCCAGAATGAAAATTTTGCATATAGAATACGTTAACTATAATTTTTCTAATATTTTAAATAAATACCATGAAAAGAGACTTGGTTCACCTTTTCCCACACTTCTCACCGTTTTAAACATTCTGAAGTACATCTAAAAAACTTAGCTTGTAAATAATATCCTTGTTTATTTATAATCCCTCTGAAATAAAGGCTCCAGGACATGTCCAAAACATTTTACACCTCTAAAGTACTAAAAAATAGTTGAAAGAATGAACAACAGCACTTAACAAAACAATTGTGTCCGAGATTTTTTTGTCATCAAAATACAGATTCACGGGGATTTTATAAGCTCTTTGACGAGAGTAAGTGTGAGTCATCAGTAGGAAACCAAACATAACTAATCACTATGAAACTTGGTCAGGTTTGAATTAAATCATGATTGCATCGTATCATACTGAAATGTACAGTAAGTAGGGATCCTTTCTTTACGGGTAATAGGACCGTAATGTTATATTTATATTTGCTTACGATAAGAATAACTGAACATTGAAAATGAGGGCGAACCTTGATCGCAAACGTAGAGAACAATCATCCTCCGAAAGGAACAAGTGATATGATTAAATCTCTAAAATGACAGGCAACGATATTGCGATACAAAATTATAAAAATGTCTACAAGTCTGCGTGATAAGTTGCTGCTACAAATAGAAAAGCTGTAACTGGGAAAGAAGGGCGAAAACAGGGCGAGGCTGAAATTCCGGAGCAACAGACGACACTGTGATGGATTACAGCGGTTAGCGTGCCGGGAAGATGCGATGTCGGTCGGCAAAGAGATTCGCGGGTGAGAAGACCACTTAGATGACCCGAACGCAAGTTATATTGTAGAAGATAAATGGTGCACCTAGACATGAGAGTGGAGAATAAGGAAAAGGCTCCAGGAAAACTGGTCGCGAAGGAAAGCAGAAGGCAAAATAGAGGCAAAGAGGAAAATTGCTGTATCCCTGAGTTAACAGAAGTTGAAATATATGGCACCGGATGAAGTGGGGTGGTTTGGTCACGGAAACTGTACGGGAGGGCTGGGCAGGGTGATGAATTACGGTAGACAAGAATATTGCTCGAGCGTTGCGGTAACAAGAGTTGTGCAGGCAAGTTGTAGGGTAAAAAGAAGGGTCCTGTAGTACTGTCGTAATGAGCGTGAAAAGTAATGGTGACAGTTGAAATGAGGCTGGGCGAGAAAGACTGATGACTCACGGCGAGAGGAGTGAAATGGCAAGGTAGGCAAGATTGTTGTTGCGTGAACTAACAGAAATTGCGCACACAACGGCAAGGTGAAGAGGAAAAATGCGAAGTGAAATACGGCGACGGATGAAACGCGGTGGCTGGCCAAGAACGGCACAAAAAGAGCAAGCGAGTCAGAGCGAAAGAGGAAGGGGGAGAGAGAGAGAGAAAGAGAGAGAGAGAAAGAGAGAGAGAAAGAGAACGAGGAAGGGGGAGCGAGAGAGAGAGAGAAAGAGGAAGGAGAAGGGGAAGCTAGAGGGGGAGCGAGAGAGAGCCTGGGGCGCAGTGAAGTGTAGAAATTGGACAGAAAAGATGATTGTCGCACCGCCGTGGTAACTGGAGCCGTGAATAACGTCATCCAATGAAATAAGCTGGAGAACGAGTACGAGCCGGGGCGGGGGGAGGAGAGAGAGGAGAACGGAGGGATAAGAGAAAGAGAGGGAGGAGCCTCGAGATGTGTGGTGGAGCAGGGCAGTCCCGTCGCGCGCTGTTGCTCTGTGAAATACGGCGGCGCGTGTAATGACGTAGCTTGGCCTGAGGGGCAGTGAGAGAGTACGCTGCGGGTGTAAGGGTAGTGGTCAGGTAGGCAGAGATTACTGAAGCTCTGTGGTAAGAGGGGTTGTAACAAATGGCACAGGAAGAAATTAAATGTCGGACGGGGAGGCAGAGAGAGAAAGAAAGAAAGAAACCGGACGAAGGCCACGTAGGGAGATGTATGTTGGTTTTTATGATTGCATGAATGTGTACATGTACGAATGTGAGTGTGTGTGAGTATGTGTGTGTAAGAGCGACAGAGAGCGAGTGAGGGAGGAGAGAGATTACTAGTGCTGTAATCACAAGTGTTGTGAAGAATGGCTACGGCTGAAATGTTGCCGAACAAAAATGGTGCGAGAGGAAGATTGGAGGAAGAGCAGAGAGGAAGAGCGAGTCGCCGCGCGGCAGGTAGGGAGGCGGGAGGAAGGGTGGAGGTGTGGCGGCGCCGCCATGACGGAAGTCGCGCGTAATGAGCAGCGAGCGGCGGCGGCGGCGCGCGTTCTCGACGTCTGCATAATGCAGGGGAGTGCTGGCGCTGGAGCCAGCGCCCGCTCGCAGGTGCCCGCTATTCACGGGCCGCGCGGCGCCTGTCACCTGACACGCCGCGCCGACTCGCTTCGCCCGCTTCAAGCGGCGGTGGGGGACGGGCAGCGGCGGAGGTGACGGAGGGGGCGGAGTCGGCGACAGTGACCAGGGAGGTGGCGAGGGTCGCGAGAGAGGATGAGGGCGGCGGCGGCAAGGATGTTGGTGATGTGGAGGTTGGGCAAGTGCGGCGGCGGAGGCAGCGAAAGACGGAGGCGGGGACGGGGATGCGCTGGACTGTGGACCACGGCGTGGCTGCGAGAGATCAGGGCGGCGGCGCAGGATGGTTGGTGAGGGTGGGGTGGAAGTGGGGAGGAGTGGCGGGCGGGCGCAGGCGCAGCGGAGCGGAGGAGGCGGGGACGGGACGGTGACCAGCGGCGGCTGGCCAAGTGGCTACGAGGGTTGCGAGAGAGATGAGGGCCGGCCGCGGCAAGGTATGTTGGTGAGGTGATGGTCTGGGATTGGGGGGGAGCTGGCGTGGGCGGGGCAGCGGCAACGGAGGAGGCGAGACGGGATGGTGACCAGGGCGGTGCGTGCGGCTGCGGAGGGCGCGAGAGTGAGGCGCCGGCGGCAAGGATGTTGGTGAGGGTGAGGGTGGGGATTGGCGGGATGAGCGTGGGCGGGGGCAGCGGCAAGGAGGAGGCGGGACGGGAGATGGTGGACCAGGGCCAGGTGGCAAGTGGCTGAGAGGGTGGTGAAAGGGGCATGAGGGCGGCGACGCCAAGGGTGTCGGTTTGAGCGGTGTGGTGGAGGAGGGGCAACTGAGGGAGGAGTAGGAGCAGGGGGTGCACGGGCTTAGGATTGAGGCTGGCGTTGAAGCGGGGCGGCGCGAGGGAGGAGGGTGAGGGGCGTGAGGTGGCAACGTTTAGTACTGGGGTGGAGCATGGGCGGTGCGATGGGGGTTGACTGAGAGCGAGGACGAGATTGAGGTTGAGGGCGTCGACGATGCGGCGGCGCGCCTGGAGGGCAGTGGCAAGGGCAGTGGCTAGGAGGTTGGCCGACAGAGGATGAGGGCGGCGCGGCGGCGACGACCCGGCGGCAAGGAGTGTCGGTGTGAGCGGGAGGTTATAGGGGAGGCTAGGGCCCCCCAGCCGAAGTGGTGAGGTAGCCGGTGGTAGTGAGGGAAGAGGTAGGGGCAGGTGGCAGGGACTAAGAATAGGCGGTGTGCTGGGAGGGGAGAGGCGGGTAGAGGACGGATGTGGCGGGCGGGGCTGGGGCAGACAGAGGGACGCAGCGGGGGACGGCGCGGTGAGAGAGGCAAAGGGCGAGGAGGAGATCGAGGGCGGTGGCGGTGATGGCGGTGACGGCGGAGATGGCGGCGGCGGCAGTGGTGGCGACGGTGGCAGCGGTGTCGCGGACGGCGGGGGCGGCGGCGGTGAAAGCGCGGGCGAAGGCGACGAGGCCCAGCGAAGCGAGAGCGCGCGCGACGAGGCCCGGGAAAGATGAGCGCCCTCTGCGCCGCTGCGCTGGGCGACGCGACGCGACGCGCAACCCCGCCCCGCCGCGCAGCGCCGCGTCGCCGCGCTTAAAGAAGACGCTCTCAAAGGCGGCGCGTGTAATCAAGGACACGTGCATGCAAGGGAGACCCTCCCCCACCCGCCACCTACCGCCCCGCGGGCGGAATACGAATATCAACGGAGGTCGCCGAACTCTTCACACCCTCGCAACCGGAAATTTGTGGGGCTTGCGCTCCGCCGAGAGAAGATGACACCAACGGTTCACGATCCACATTTGGGATTTCGCATTGAATGAAACATTAGAATTATGTGAGCTTTTCTCTGCAACAAAAGTTTCTCGGTTTTGAAAGGTAACCAATTACTCCGAACACTGTACACGATTACTTCGAACATATTTTCTTCGTCACATAGCTGTTGAGGACGAGAACATGAAAACAACATACAACATTAATGACCTAATTGTTTAAAATTATTCCTAATTAGTGGAAAATAAACACATCAAACATTGTTTACAATCAATTTTCCAGATTTTATTTCGTTTCAATACAACCACTTATCTCACGATATGAAACGTAAATTATTTCAAAACATTTGGCTTCTGATTTTACAAAAATTATCTTCTAAAATTCTTTTAACAACAAAACTTTATTTCAGTATACTAAACAACTAGACATAAAACAAATTGTTTAATTTATAATTACATGTTTAAAACGTAATGCCTGTGATTAAATACGACACTGCATTTTCTGAATTGCAAAAGAAAATTTCAAAAAGCAACGAAGTATCACGTAAATAACATCACTTATACATAAAATATTCCAATAATTGGTTCATTGCATAACTTTATAAAAGTTGCTTTTCAGAATCAATTAGCGCAATAGACTCGTTTCATTTTCACTATGAAACGCAGATGTGCGATTTTCACCTATTCGTAATTAATTATGATTTGATTCAAAATGATTACCACCAATTTAACTAAATGGCACCCATACGCTATTTAAAAATAACGTTAATTCCAATACATTACCGGCTGGTATAGATATTTTTAATTAATTCATTTAATATTCTATACATCGCAACCGCTCCAACCAAGAGGCAGAGTTTAACTTTTAAATTGGGAATCTCCCAAGTGCTTTGCCAATTTCCGCACATCTCAGACTCCCTCGGGGCGAACGCTTATAAAAAGCGCGATTCATTTACCGACGCTTAATCGAGATGAAGTCGAGC
This sequence comes from Gryllus bimaculatus, assembly GCA_017312745.1. Classification (NCBI taxonomy): domain Eukaryota; kingdom Metazoa; phylum Arthropoda; class Insecta; order Orthoptera; family Gryllidae; genus Gryllus; species Gryllus bimaculatus. The sequence goes on along the minus strand of BOPP01000067.1, from coordinate 3,121,711 downwards.
TCGGGCAAAGGGTATTTTTTTCTGACGAAAGTTTTATCATTCTCTTCTAAAGCACTTTCACCTTTTGTCACTATTCTGGCTGAATTAATGCACACGTGCATATTTGCTCTTTTAGAGTGCATGTGTGAGAGAAACTGTTCGAGAGCGTATGTAGAAGTACACCTCTGTAATAAAAAATGTGCACTCTCATTTTTTTCCACACAACACAAATACTCACCTAATACTCATCGTTGAACAGGTAACAAAACTGTTTGTCACTTTATTTTCTTCAAGTGTACAATAAATAATAATCGTTATGTATCACAGTTTTAACGAATACAATGTCTATAGAACGATGTAATTAATAGGAAGCCGCCCTACAAAATCTTGAAATATGCTTTTAAGAATATGCTTTTATAAACTAAAAATTCTGAAATATACACTTTAATATGCAATTACAATTAACAATATTTCATTTCCTTTACAAACCTTTTTTTGATAAAATTGCAGGAAAAACTTATCCCGACTGAAAAAATACATTTTTTGCAAACATAATAAATCATTTATCTTACGATTTTTTGAGAAATAATTGAACTAAATATTCACCTCAAGGAAGCATATAATATGTCTTGTTGCATTTCATGGGTCTGCTTTTTTTAATTAATTTTACTTAATTTTTTATCCAGAAAAAATCTACATTTCCATAAATAATTTATTATATCTAAAAAACACGCAATAGCAAAACATCAAGGTATTTTATCTTAAAAGTCACTTTTTTACGCTCAAAAATAAATACATTCTATGAAAAGATGAAACGTTTTAAAGATTAGCTTCAAGTTTAACGAAATATGCTAGACTAAAAGGAAAAATCGGCCAAATATGCACAAATACGCACGAACGCACTAATCCCCTGAGCTTCCAATTCTAACCAAAATATCTCGAAATATCACTTAGCTGTGTTCCAACACAACATAAAAAATAAGTAATATCATTGAAATCCGCTCCGTAGTAATACGTTTCTAACCTTTCATCACTCGATCTTTTGTATCCAAAGTTTAAAAGGAGAATTGGAAAATGAAATTATCTTAAGTGAAATAAAGCTTTGTTCATCTCGATTATTCAAAAATACTAAAGATCGCCTAGAGTGTTTGTTATCCTTTATTCCTCTAACTGTGAATCCCGAATAACTCATTTTTACAATGGAAACTAATACACTATTTGAATTCTTCTCAGATGAAAAAGAATTAATAAAAACATATTCAGCCTCAATCCAGAAAACAGTGAATACTCCAGTCTGTACAAGAATACGTATTTCCTAATGAAATTAAACTGTTGTTTTCTGCATTTGGATTACTATGCAAACAAAAGGATGAAAATACAGTAGATGATCTACTTTTAATACGTTGGTATGCTTATCTCAGAATGAATAGTATATGGGATTTATAATGTTAGTTGATTGGCAAATTATTGCAAAAAATGTCTATCAAAATAACTGTATCCTATTATATGCATTTCGTCGTACGTTGCAATGCTTAAAAGATGGAATGAAGAATAAAGAAACGACAACTTGCCACCTCAGCCAAAACCTCTTTATTAAGCTGAAGGAAAGACGCTCCAGTTCCCTTGACTGCTTTTAACTAAATTTTCCTCTTCGAATTAAATTCTCTTCGACTTGAATTAAATGACGCTCGCCTCAGTCAAAGTAGAATCAATTTTGGAGAGAACTTTGATAACGTCGTCCCTTGTCACAACAAAAACGTCATTACCCTCGCTTGAGAAAGATTCGAAATGAAGATGGAATTTTTATTTTCTCTCTTTTTTTCTTAAAACTGGGGTAGATGTTAAATGATTCAAGTCCACAAGCTCCGATCGGAAAAGTTTATTCTCGTTTATCTCTCGAGACGACGTAGAATTATTTTCTCTTGAGGATAGTAATTACTGGTATTTATATCAAAGGAAGAATTATGTAGCTATTCTGGCTTTATTGATCTTTAATTTGCTGAAACTGATTTGTGTTCTGCAAATTAAGTTTTTGAATGTAAAAGAATACAGTACATTCACTTTCATACTCTTTGCAAAATGACTTGCCCTATATAACGTGTGCTTGAATGTCCTAATTCGTCCACAGCAACAAATACAAGAACAGATAAATACCTCCTAGAAAGTATTTCAATACCCTTTTGGAACACTTTAACATTTAACTTTTACTGTGTTGATTTTCATTCCCATGAAAATGACAGATACATCTGAATCATTTTTAGCCGGATAATTTGAGAGGTCAAATTTTAATGTTCGTCGATATCGTATCAATCAATCTAGCAACAGGACAATAGATCAAAATATTCCTTCAACTCTAAATCAATGTTCAAAATGTAAATTTATTTACTTTAATTTAAATACATTTTAAAAGAGTTACATTTTAAATACATTTTACCTTTTAATTCATTCAAAGTGAGAGTTTTCAAGATTGTAAGGAAAATAAATTAAATGATTTAAAAAATGTTTAAAGGTTATTAGTCATGATTATTGTTTATTTCCAATGGACAATTAAATATGTTTCGCATAAATAAAGCAAACAAATGAAAACTTCTATTAACTCAGCTAATTTCATTACAAAATATAAATTGCCATTATGTATCGAAAATCTGAGTTACGTATTCTCGTAATTCTCCTTTAATGTTTTTATCACCTATATATTTGACAATATATTTCAACTGAGGAATTGTATCATCTCGAAAAACTGTTATGAAGAGTTATCAATTATTCAGGAACACTAATTGTATGTAAATGGATTGTGTGTATATGAGATTGTGTGCGAGTGTCTGTGCGCGCCCGCGCAAACGCATATATGTGGTTAAATTGGAAATTTTGACAAATATATTTTTTTCGAATTACGTAAGTAGTTCGAAATATAATTAGCGCACTACACATGCGGTGTAGAGGGGAAACAAATTCCGTTTCCACAATTCCAAACAACATACATAATAAATGAACACTCCAGTCCATCGAGGTTTTACGCTGTTTGTATACCTTTCGCGGTCCGTTTATTTCCGCACCCTCGATTCGGCTGTCGAGAGCGCTGTTTAAACGCGTGCAGCGTCGAGAGTAGCGTTCTTTACTCGAGTGCGAAAGCAAGCTGACCCCCCCCCCTTCCCTCCCACAGCTGTTCCATCCCCGCCTCCGCTCGCCGCACGCACTACTTCATGGTGAACGCGGGGCCGCAGGCCAAAAAGTGGTTCTTCGTCAAAAACGAAAAGAGTTTCGGAGCTTCGCCGTTGCACGCGCCTGCGGCCGGGAAAAACGCGATCCAAGCGAGACGGATCCCAGCCATCACAGAACATTTTGCATAGTGTGAAATGCAGATGCCCTCCCCCCAGTTTGGTGTGTGTGTGTCTGTGTGTGTGTGTGTGTGTGTGTGTGTGTGGAGTTGGCTATCTCCGCCGCCGAGTACCCGCCAGCGGTGGTTGCTTGTTAGGCGTCCTTTGTTTTTTTTAAGAGGAACGCTCTATCGGAAAGCAATCTCGCCGTAATCCAGGTGAGCCCTCCTAATGTCCTGAAGCAACATGCAGCCAAAAAGTCAATTTGTGTCACTCTGACATGATAAATTCACGTTTCCAATATACCTACCAAAAGGGCAGTACTCATAAGCATGTGAATTGTATTACAATTAAAAGTATTGGGAGAATATGAAGTGGTAGAATGTAGTTTTAACCAATAAAACGTTTGTCATGTTTGAATGCAATTAATAATTCCTATATTTTCAAAAAACGACTCAATTGCTGAAGTAATATGATAGACCCATTAAATATTTCTCGTACCTTAATCTACGTATCACAGATTGGTGAAACGACATCCACAGATTACAGGGTGTGTGGGTTTGACTCCAGCGTAACACTTCTAATTAGGAAAGTTTTGGAAGCCACATTCCCTTATATGTCTCAATCATTTTTTATTTCGTTACTGACTAAATAAACTAACAGTTTGTCTTGCTAATCATTTATTTATGTGGTTTACGGGGGAGTTATATTATTGTGGTTTTGAAGCCCCTCGACTACTACAGTCCTTTGGACTCATGAGGTATGGTATATGCTAGCAATAACGAGGTAAATGATAACAAAAAATGGTGGAATGAAAGGTAGGAAAAATGAAAGGACCTCCCGATACGTAGATCGCTTTTTCACTACAGTACCACATGCAGTGGCCGGGACTTGAACACGGATCAAAAGAGTAGAAGACGTATGCACTAGCCATTACCAATTACTGTATGGACAATACATGACACTGCGATATAATGGGAGTCATTTGGACCTAGCGCCTCTAGTGACCCCAACCGACATTACTATTGTAATATCAAGTACGGTTTATATAAGTTTAAATTATTTTTTAGTTCACTTACGATTACACGTTTACTTACGTTTCGCGGAGTGATTAAAATACTTTCATTCGGTGGTTAGTAACTTTTTTCATTGACTGGGTAGGTATGACATGTGTTTGATCGCACAAATTAAGAAATATAGTAGAAGTATTTTTTTCTTGTGATGAGAAGATGGGAGTATATAATTTATTCTACGATAAGAAGTTGTAAGTCACAAAGTCCTTACAGTTTTCGTTTTGTAACTTCTTTCTTATGTAAATACTTACCATTTTCAATTAAATGCAGATATCGAATTATTAAACCACTGTTTTGTATAGCTTGAGATATTGTACATTTACTTGTGCACTCCAAAAACACAAAATGTTATACAGATTTATATTGACAGTAATAATAATGTAAATAATACCCTTATTAGAAACCACATTTCTGCAAAAGGTTGTGACATACCGAAAAATAATCGGAATAGTTAGAAACTTATATTGGAAAGAGACAATAGATAGATAAACCCTTTTGTAACATGTATACTTGGGGACGCCGGCGATGTAAAATAAATAAGATTACGTGAGATTAGAAGGGGGCCGTGGAGCAAGGCTGATAGATAGGCGAGGCAGACAGCGTCGCGTCGGTCGGATCTAAAAGAATGGAATGATTATTAATGGAGGAATTTTTAGCCTGCGAATAACAGCTACGCGGAGTAGTGAGGAGCAAGGTCCCATTTTGCCGGCGTCGGACGTGCAATTGTGATATTAGGACATCGGAGCGGACAAAATGCGAAGAAAGAAGATCTTCGGGGCAACTTCCACTCGAGATGATAAAGAGCGCACGAAGATAGGTGACGTATATTGAAAAAAAACAACTATTTTCAGTAATGTTAGAAAATATTGAAAGAAGTCAAGACAGATTTAAAAAATTGCGGCGCTTAATTGAGCCTTATAAGAATAATTGAAATAAATTACCACATTTCGATTGAAATGCTGATTATTAATAATTACGTGCCATTTATTAGTAGTATATATTTAAAAACAGAAATTTCCAGAAAAACTTGCCCATTCGTACGAATGGTACGACAGCGGGGTAAGTAAAATTGCGTATCGAACCCACGTGAATTGAACTAGTGGAGCAGGCAGTGCAAAATCTGGAACAAATAAAATATGAAAACAATGCAAGGTTTTGTTTATGTATTGAAAATTGAATTTGTCGCCGATTTTCCAGGTCCCGTCACCGGGTTTACTAGTGAGTAGATGTCTCCCAATAATAGTACGAGAAAAGTTCAAAGTGCCCTATATTGCCTAAATAGTATTTGTCATACGCCATGTGCTGCCCCGTTCTTTGAATATGATCGTTCGTATGACCACAATATTGCAAATTCATTGTAGATACGTCATAAATCAACATAAAGAAAGACACATCTGGAAAAAGAACAGGCAATCAGATTTTTTAAATCTCTAATTAATGATCACTTCAAAATTCATCAAATATTTTTCAAAATTACAACTAATACGCTCGTATTTTGAAATTTACAGAGTAGTAACTTTAAAATAATTAGATTACACACCATAAAATTATTTAGATTACACACCATCTCTCTTGACACAATCTGTTCGTTTTTCATTGTTTAGTGTAAAATAAAGGTGGCAATAGAGAGCAGGTGGCAGAAATATCAAAAGTGCAAATATATCTAATTGATCAATCTTTAAATTTTCATTTATAAGAATATTGCTTTCCAAATTCTACAAAGAATATTCAATTTCTGGAAAAGCAACTAAAAAAGGAATCAAAAACACAGAACGAAGAGGAGCACGTACTATTCACAATACGACTGTTATTTTCATCAAAAAGTCTCTTTACTACTTTATCCATCACACTTCCAGAAATTGTCACTAGAAATCTTTGTAGCTCTTGGAACGTTTACCGCCCTGGACTAACTTCACTATGTTCTGGTGTAATTGAAGTACGCGCTCAGTTACGGACATTTTCTTCTGATAATTCAATTTCACACAGTTAAGCTCTCTTGCAAGAAACGAGTAAACCAACTTCATCCAGTGAATCATTCCTTTATCTTTCTTGCTCCTAGCTGCACTCGGAAGACAAACAGATAAAGTTCCCATAAAGATGTTACCCGTTTCATCCCTCCAGTTCGAAACGTTTATCAAAACTCGCGAAAGAAACAAGAACAAAGAATAAGCCCGCGCCAGCTGGCAAGAAAGCATCTCGGAATCAAGACAAAGACGGAGGAAGTCGAAAAGTTCTCTATATACCAAAAATCTGTAAATGCTGATCATGTGAATTATGAAAAATGTCTACATCGTATTAAAAAGTCACAGAAAAGTGTAGGTGTAAAAGAAAACTAAACAAATAGTAGTGACAAAATGTGAATTACAAACTTGAAGGGTAAAAAAGTGTATAAAATTGCACCAAAGTAATTATCTTAAGAACTTAAATTTACCGAATATATAGAATACTTTCTACATTTTAAATCATTTATTAATGTATCGTCATTACAAGATTTTTATTGATAATCGACCCGACTAGCAGATGAGTGATATCAGTTGCGCTTCTAGCCAAATGATTTTGAGTTTGTATCGATAGGAAAGTCTAATTTCTTAGAATCTTGTGGATAGATCCAAACAAAAAATATCAGTCCCCCACCTGAAAACCGAGATACATTGATTGACTTTTGATTTACCTCGAATGATGCATTGAAAGAGGTCTAAACGTAAGTGACGGACAGACGCAGGTTACTCGATTATTGAATAATTAATATATGAAAGGTATAAACGTCGCTAGAATCTTATTAAACTACCACTGCCGTTCTCCACCCAGCAACAATGAGAATAACGTACCTGTGAGGTACAATGACAAAACGCCAAGTTTTAAATAAAGTGGACTGGAGTCAGGAAAACGAAGTCCTATAGGACTTCGTCCAGAGACATAGCTTATCATTCCATCAGCCTTGAAGGACGCTAAATGCAGCTGTGTTCGACGAAAAGTCTATCATTTCTTCAATAAGTACACCTTTCGCCTTTAAAGTTCATTGAAAATATTTTTTTAGACCAACTGTGCATCTGCAGGAAAAAGTCAAGGTATATTTTTTCTATCTAGTTACGAACCGACGTCGTACAGAGTGACGGTCGGAGACCGGTTATTCAATTATTGTATAATTAATATAGGAATGTTAGGAATGTTATCAACGTTGCTAGACTCCTACTAAACAACCACTGCCGTTCACCACCTGGAAAGATGGAGAATAATGTTCTTGAGACGTGCAAAGACAAAACGTTAAGTTTTAAATTAAGTAATCTGGAAACAGGAAAACGAAGGTATATGCCGTCTATTGACCTTGCTGATAAATCCAGCGGCCTTGAAGGACGCTAAATGCAGCGGTGTTTGGCGGGAAGCCTATCTTGTACCTTCATTACTTACTAGTGATGCGGCATCGATAGCTAAATATTGATGTTCGAAATGAAAACATCGGCGTTAAAAATACATCGACTAAAAACCATAGATGTTTTACACTGGTTTAGCAACCTCTAAATTTAAATTTGTGTGCATTAAAATTTTATATTCGTGTTTATTAAGTCGCCGAAGTACGAGAAGGGGTAGGCCCTTCGCTTACAGTGTATTTGTTGCCATCATCTCAATGTGGGAAATGAACATGAAAAGAGGAAATACAAGGGCATGGAGGTCATCTCGGGTGAGAGATTTCGGTCTAAGAAGGTAGCACAAAACCATTCTCTTGGTTCCAACACTTAAACTTACAGTATTACCATCACTTATTATTGTGTATGTTAACTTTTACAGTATTACGATCCTGTGAATTTTCCATTCAGAAACAAAACATCGGTAAAGAAAAAACGCATATCACAAAAATCCATATTAAAAAACATCGGCGTTAATACATCGATTTTTTGAATACATCGACATCGATGTCTCATCCTTATTACGTACAGCATCATCCAACAAAAAAAGTTAATTGAAAATAGTTTTCAAACCATGGGTGCATGAGCGGGAAAAATTCAACGGCCGTTTTCTTTTCCATTTATTTACGAACCGGTTGGTGAAGTGTTAATTTCAATGCAATGAATCACAACCTGAATTAATCAGCTGGGCCGGAACTGTGCTAAGGTCTTCAAAGTTCCTCGGAACGGCAAGATTTCCGGCGTAAATATTTTGATCCCGGCACCGTTTCATCGCCCGCTCGTTCCGTCGGCCGTCACGTAGTATGAAATCCCTTCGCAAGGCCAGCCGAGACGAGCGCACTTTGCTGCACGTGTCTCCAGGGCAGCGCACGCCTTCGCAACGACCTTAATGTTCGCCTTTACGACCGGCGCCCTACGTGCCCTTCACCACGTGGGCCGCGAGCGCGAGGACTTTCCTTCGCCGACGCCGGGAGATGCGCCCATAACAGCTTAACTGTTATTGCTTAACAGTTAACGTTTCGTTTTATCCGTGTCTCTTGTTGAGGCTGCGAAATATTAGCCAGAGCCTTAGCACAACCTGCAACGAACATCACCTTTTCTATAGGAAGTTTTCACCAGACGAGTGTCCCGAAAAAGGAACGATACATAATCGATAAAGATTGTTACTTTGCAGAAAGAATCAATGAGTATCGAAGAGATTGCCCAGACGACATTAAACGTTTCGTTAAGAATTGCATCGTTTTTACTGCAAGTTAAGACTGCAGAAAGGTGCTGGAAATTGCCTGTCAGCGCCCCGAATCGAACTTTGAATGCGCCTAACACGTTTTACGTAGCTTCTGTGCACGGTAAACTGCTCTCGGCACCTCTGATTAGAATGCGAGTTCGCTGCGTCTAAATTGAAAAGAGCTGGATTCCGAGAAGTCTAACAATTGGACATATTTCACACTCGGCTGCCCAGGAGCTGATGCGATCTTTTGGTGACGCTCCGAACTAACAGGAAGCAGTTGACTATCTACGCCAAAGAACTCTGTACGAAAGAAATCAGTATTTGGTTAACTGGGAAGAAATCCATGCGGCTTTTTTGAGTAAAATTAATATCTCCTGAGCGGGAAGTTTGAAAAGTATATTTCCTTCTGAAAAGCCTTCAAGGAGCAGCGAAACTACGCTATTCCAAACGTGGCGCCAAATTTGAATCAATTTGGCGGTCAATTTGCCAAGAGCTGTTATCGGATGAAAAGCATAGTACTGCAATTTGTTGGGACAACCCCGAACCATAAGCTTTCGCGGCAACCATTTTGTACGATAACAGTTTTACTGCACCTAGTCAATGATTATTAAGTATTCACATTATATTCGGATATAAATAATTCGTCCCTATTACACACCATGTTTTGTCCTTTGAATTAAATCAGTCCAATATGTTTGCAACATTTGTCGCATTGTTGCTAATGTGAGATCCAGTAATATTTCCTTAAGTTCGATGAAATAAAATGAGTTGTAGTCAAATAACACGCATCATTTTTAGATATTCGAGAGTCTTTATCATTTTAGCTATAGCATAAACAGAGTTTCTCCTTCTCATTATATTTGGCACCAGTCACTTCACTAGGAACAAGTAGCCTAATCGAAAGAGTATTTGCAATTTGAATGTGAATCACCAATCACTGTTATTTTAGTAATATACTATACACATTTGCTACTCATTATATCAATAACTATTCTTCCTTGTCAGTCCATCCAGTCTCGTATATATGAGCTGTTTCTTTCACCGAACATGTTTGGGGAAATAGAGCAAGCCAATCGTGAGGTAGTTGCACAAGCTTTACGGTGGTACCAACGTTATTCGTTTTGTTTGATTTACCCCTTAGCAGTAGCCGCAACTGATTTAACTCACAGCAGTCGGCCACTGTCGACCATGTTAGGTTGCTGATCATGGACGTGTTATTTTTCAACTGTTATTAATAACCGTTATTACTAGTCCACAGTTATTGCCATAACATTTATTGATGAAAAGTTGTTAAGCCCATCTCTACGCCCCCTGTCTTCGCCGTCCCAGGGAGACAGAAGCTACAACAGGATCTCTGAAGGTCGGGGCGGCGCCTGTGCAGGCCACTTCGAAAACACACATGTAAATGTGGATGAAGTGGGGCGGAAGAAATGGCGATGGTGCATGTCCAGTACACGTAATGGAGCAGAAGCGAATTGCAATATTTTTGCTATATCGCGACCTTAAAATAAAAGGATTCTAACTGTATTTATTGTAAAAATGAGTTATCGACGTGGTTGGATATATCAAAAGTATTTTCATCAGCTGTATTATTCTGAGATGTAAATTTCGATGTAAATTATATTGCACTTATGGAAAGTAATTAGTTCTATGTGAACATGTTTTAAAATAAAACGGATTTATGTGCTATAAACATGGTGACGTCTTTTCAATACTGACTAATAAACTTCTTCTAGTATGATTTAGAACTCCGAACTAACAGAAAGCAGTTGACAACGCCAAAGAAAATGTACGCCAAAGAACATTATACGAAAGAAATCTGTATTTGGTCAATTGGGAACGCAATAGAAACACATTGTGGAAAATATTTTTAAAACCATGAAATGTTAAATTTAATACAGTTTGGCAGACTTCCGTAATTAATATCGTGTTTTCGCTTATGTTTAATATACTCATTTTCAGGGATTATCGCTTTTCTTGGGAATGCAGGATTTTTTTAATTTCACATTTTCTCACACAGCGAGGCAAGCTTTTATGAGAATTAAACAGAGCTGCATAGTAGCACGCGAAGCACTAAACAATCACAAATATGGACTGCGAGGATATTCCCACTAGATGCCTCAAATAATTAATAGTTATAGTATGAAAGATGAAGAAATGGGAGAATATAAGAACAGGTTACTTCAGAAAGGATAAAAGTTACAGAACGTATGTTTGGAAAATCCATGAGTTTCTCTTAAAGGCTGTCTAAACTGATCTTTGGGGAATCTAGATTTGGTTCTTCTGTGTTGGTTATAGGTTTTTCCTAGTTTGAATTATATAAGCTTGCAGGGCGAGGGTAATAAGGGAAAGAAAAAATATTTGAATGGTGTCTGATCAATCCTCTGAAGATAACTCATGTGGGAGTTGCTTGAGTAGACTCGGTAGCATATAGTGGCTTCTTGACGGCAGTGCGAAGGATTTTTTTTATTTGGAATGTTTGGGAGCGTTTTACGTACCGAATGGGCAGCTACTCCCCACACAGGACATGCCATAATTAAGTATGGGAGAATGGCAGTTTGGTAAAGCAATAGGGAAAGATCCAAGTTTTAAGAGCGACTTTCGGTTCATTAAGGATGGCTTATTAAAGGAATGTAAGAAATTGATCTCATTTTTATGTTGGCACGCGCTGAAGTTAACAAACGTTTGGCTAGAATGACTTGCCTTGTAGAAGTTTAAATGTGGTAACTTGCAGAAGGAAAACAATATTGTGGTAATAGTGATATTGGAAAAGTCTTGAACATGTCGTGTCAGAGGTATTGTTCCGCAAGTAGTGCTGAAGTACTATTTTTGGCCCGTGATGGATTTTATTGCTAATCATCCACATATCGAGATTGTAGAATTAATTATTGTACTCCACGACATTCTAGCATCGCAAGGTATTTTTATCATGATTCTCTCACAAATCGGAGCAATCCTTGAACCTGTAGATGTTCGGAAGAAAATGCACTTCGCATCAATAATTCAGTGACTGTTCTAAAAAGACAAAAGATAGTAAAGATATTAAATAAAATGCCTGATGTAGCGAAATTTATATAGATAAAGCCACACTGAAAATTGCTAATGTGTTAAAATATTGTAAACAATCAATAATTCGCATATTTCAGCAGTTTAGTATCGTGCACATGATTAACAGCAAGGTTTCAGGTATTTTTTTTAAATTTTTATTTTTATTTTATGTTATTATTCTGTAACACCTCTAGGAATGTGCAGGTTCCTATCTGCATGATAGTAGGTCAAAATCTATTTTCGGACTACAAAAGTTCTATCCGCAAAACTACTTTTAAAATTCTCTACTTCCACTGCACTTTTCTTGCTAAATGACTGTCAAGAAAGATTCTCCTTAGGAAGGAAAAATTCTAGAAACCCAGCAAAGTTTTTTCGCCTGACAGTTTGTTCTCTTTAAATTAAAGTCCTCAACTTCAAATGCATCTCCTGTAAATTAACTTCAGCGCAGTTAGAACCCTTTTAGTACAAGGGTTCTGCAATGCACTCTAGGGTTAAAGGTCTTGATATTTTTGTTATTGAACTAAGGTGCATATATTATTCATTATGATAAGTATTAACATGCTTTTTGCACAATCAATGCCACTTGCGCCCAGTAATCCACTATGACACTGGTCAGCCAAAATCTTATTCTGAAGAAATATTCATAGTCTTAATCAGGTAAAACTGGTGATAAAATGAAAAGGATGAGTGATGGCAATAAAATGTGGCTCCGTTTACCACTATTAAAATTTAATAAATAAAAACATGATATATCAGCACACTCCTCTCCAGATTGTCTTATATATTCGCGTTTGCCCGTAGGCAGCTTAAAAGTTCACGGAGGAAGAGGATTTGTCGTTACGATCTCTCTTTTAGAATAATCGCGAAAGCGATGCTTTTGCGGATGCTCTGCTACCTGCACCGTCAGGCAGAAAAGCGTGCACGTTAAAGGTCAAGTTCTCTCTCTATACTTTTTTAGTTATATCCATATTCGAGACGGGAGAAAGATAATTAAAGAAAGATGGCGATTAGGAAGAAACCCAACAAGGGGCCCAGATAGGAGGCTAAGGATCCTTTGGATTGGATTGATTAGTGATTCCGGGCGCGTCAGCTGCTAAGGTCTCGGTCCCGTAAGTGTAGTTCTTTTTTTTCTCGGGATGTGGTTGTGGATCTTCCCCCGATAGATGGCGAGATCCGACGCCGACCTACATCGGCTATGGCGGGGTTTTCCGCCAAGCTTAAAGTTGCAAATTGTTATTTTTTTTAAAATTATGGATCAAACTGTTACACTGAATATACTTATTACATGTGTTTACTTCTCCACTACCTTTGAAAATTTGATAATATATAATCATGGCATGTCAATACTGCATCTTTATATTATTTTCAGGGAACGCCAAAAAAACTCATCAAAACACACCAGCTGCCAGAATGGTATTGCAAGCATTTAACCTAAGCCTTTCCCTTTTATCATGAGCAATTGCATTGTATTCTTCCACACTTCGGTGATATAATATCACCCGGTTGGTATAACACAGTCGTCCGCCACAGAAAAGGTGACTGATGTGAAATAAATCAAGACTTGGTTGTTCGCGGTGTACATGCTTCTTTATTCAAAATAGTCTGCTTTGTGAGTCAATACACAACGGCGGAAGCGTTGGAAAAATTGTTCAAAACAAATTTTGAATAGTCAACAATTGGGAAATTGCCGCAGTATCGTTTGTCGTAGCTTCTGGATATCGGAAATCGTGTCGAAACGCCGCCTTTCATGGCCATTTCAGTTTGGGAAATAGCCAGACGTCGCACGGAGCTAAATTGCCGGGAATAACGGAGGCTGGTCAAGCGCAACAAATACCTTTTTCAGCCAAGAATTGGCGAACGATCTTGCTTTGGAGCATTGGCGCTGGAGGCATTGTGTGCAACAACGCAAGTTCTTGGTTGCGGTATTCAGGCCTCAACCCGAACAATCCTCGACCATAAAGAGTTCAGAACCACCCAAGTCGTAATGTGGTTCACCATTTGACCTTCTGGAGCAAGGTTCTTTATGGATAATTCTTTGGAATCAAAGAAAACTGTGAGCAATGTCTTTGACACGACTTTTCTGCATTCGCACTTTTTTTCGGTTTCGGAGATTCTGGACCTTTTCCATTTCGAGCTCTGGCGCTTTGTAAGTGCTCATATTGAAAAAACCCATGTTTCATCACGGTTACGAATGCATGACAGGAAGTTTGCGTCCTGCTATCGCCGGCATCGTTTCATGTCTCTGCAGTGTTCCACTCTGGCAAGTGCTTTTGACTGTCCGTGAGTGAGTGGGGTTACAAAGTGACGGCAGATCTTCTTTTTGGCCAGCATTTTCAATCAATATGCGATTGCACAGTTTGTTTTAGGAATTCCCTAGTGAGCTCCTCTATTAACACTGGTAGATGCACACAAGGCAATAAATTTCCGAAGATATTTCGAAAGTCCTCAACTAATTTTGGCACATTATCTCACACGCGAACTGTCGCTGATGCTCCTTGAGTGGATCGTCTTCATGCTCTTTCTTCATCACGAAATCTTGCATACCACTTAAAAACGTTTTTTACCGACTCAATTGCTTGCACTAATACGCATAAACACGTTGTAATCATTTCAAAATTTTGGGTCCTTTTATCCACTTTGAACACAAACTTTATGTTCGCACGATGCTCCATTGCTCTTTTCACGACGAGGGTCAAACATAACTTGGTTTGCAGTTTTATTTACTCGCGAGGCAGTCTGTGATGCCAGCGGCTGTTCCTTTTAAAACGGAAGATAGTCGAAACACAACACTACTTAATTCCTGCATCAGATCACAAATTGCGCAATTGGTTCCGCGAATATAAAATCAGTCACCTTTTCTGTGGGACGGACTGTGTATATTGGACGGTTCAATATAGCTGCTGCAATACAATTATTGAATTTAATGTGAACGAACTTATCGTGAACTCTGTTGTTAGAAATTGTCTGAAAGAGTACGGCGCTACAATCACTTCCTTATCAGAATTACGATTATAAACGTCGCAGTCCCGGTAAGAAAGGCTGTTGATTGTGGATTCGAGTTGTGGGAGACGGCATTGCTAATACGATTTCATCACGGGCGAAAAATGTCTTTGCTACAAAAGAAACTGATGAAATGTTAGGTTTTTTAACAGTGGGAGAGTAACAACGCGTCCAATAAGAGAGAGCAATATGACTACATTTCTCATGAAAAGGATATGGAACACGATGTAAAGCCAAATCGCAACCATGTATAGTTCAAAAGCTCTGCCTACCCTTTCAAAGCAGGTTTCACGCGCTAAAAGATCCGATACTGCGGCCTAGTTCGGAATGTCATCAGTGCTCTGTAAGGAGGATTTGATGCAAACATCAATGCAAATTCCTTTACGTAATTGGAAAACAGACAGATCGAAGGTATAGGCTAATGAGATAAATTTAGGGTGGTGGTGTTTGAGTTTAAAGGCTAATTTGTTTTGATTCAAACTTGCTAAAAACATTCTATAAATTAATATATTTTCGCTCCTGTAATGAAAATCTGTAACTAGTGCATTCAAATGCAACTGTGAAATATGCTTAGAACTGAGAAACAAAACACTAACATACTTTAAAATGTTGACGTACTGTAACTGTACCGGAAGTAATAAATGGAACTTAAGGTATTGATGTGAAAAACAAGAACACACTAATGCTTCCGAAGTAAAATTTCTACGAGCAATTGTATCATTTTAGAAAAACAAAGCAAGATGCATTAACAAGAGGAATTAAAGGAGGAAAAATTCTAATGAATTTGTAAAGAATCCATAAATTAGGGAGTGAACACGGGTTGCAAGTCCGCAAATGGACTCGAATTTTGGTAGTGGAATATCGACTCAAATAAAAACGAAATTCATTATGACTATTACACTGGTGAAATGAAAACCAATAGTGTATCTCATTATCGGTTTTCCTATCCGATTTTTCTGACCTCTTCTTCCCACTGGCCAATTACTAACTGCTTATTAATGTAACTGATTATTAATTCATCTATCGTAGGAAGTGGTATTGTACAGTGATCGCTAGATCGATGTCCAATAAACCACGTGTGTACTACAGCATAACCTGCTTGATTTAAACATAGCATTCAATTATTTTCAAAATTGGACGCATTTTGGAACTCTTCTGTGCATTATCTCACTCGTGGAATAGTCCTATTAAATACCGCTCGTTCATGGGAAATTCTCACATAAATCTCCCTCTCAGATAAATCCTCAAATAAATATAGGAATTTATCGACAATTTTTAAAGAACTCGTGGTATGACTAATGAGTATTACACTCAAGAAATTAAAACCACTAGTTTAAATATACCGACAAAATGCCCCAACCAGAGCGGTGTTTCTCAAAAACCTTATCGCTTTTTCTATCCGATTTTTCTTACCGCTTGTACCTCGTGCTTTGGAAATTCTCAGATAAATCCCCTCCTCGTTCCGGAAGTCGGGAATTTATCGACAATTTCCAAAGCAGTCGTATTATTACCTATGATAACCAGCGAAGTATGCACATACAAACTGAGGAACCTAATTCTTAATTAGAAGAAGTGGAAGGGAGATAACTGAGGAAAAGAAAGAACAAGGTCAGGAAGAGGATACACCGATGAAAAAGTGAGAGTAGAAAAACAAATTGTCAGATGAGGGTAATGATAAGAAATGAAGATAAAATATTAAAAGGATAACGAGGAGACGAAGAAAAGCAGAACGAGTACAAAAAATGACGAGATTAAAAATGAGAACAAAGAGGGAAAAAAGGAAAAAGAAGAACAAAAAGGAGAAATTCTGGAAACAAAAGGAGGAGAACAAGGGGGAAGCAGGGAGATGACTGTAAAGAAGAAACACATTATGGATATTGGAAGTGGCTAAGTTACGATGACAAGGATTGAGGAAAGAAATCGAATGAGAGGGCCGCAGAGGATCGCGAGGCCTGAGAAAGCGAACGTAGCGCCCGCGAAGGCCCCTCCGAACGTGTCAACGGAGACAATGGGGAGCCGATGGGATGGTAAATTACAGCGGCGCGGGTCGCGCCGCCGCGGTGGGGGCGGAAGGGGAGCGTGCCGCGTCGGCAGCGCGGCGCAACACGGTCGAAGCCATTCGAGGCGGCGGAGTGGGCGTAGCGGGCGAAGTCAGAGCTAGCGGGGCGAAGGAGCGCCGGGGCGGAGCGGAGAGTGACGCGGGGCGGGGCGGAGTGACGCGGGCGGGCGGCGGAGTGACGGGGGCGGGCGAGTGACGAGGGCGGGCGGGCGAGGCGGAACGACGCGACGGAGGGTAGCGTGCGAGCGGAGCTTAACGGGGCGGGGCGGGGTGGGCGGGCGCATTTGCAGAAAATCGGGGGCGGCGTGATCCTACGGCAGACGCACGCCGGGAGGAGCCCCGCTCTTCGCGATCCCTCCCGAAATAGCGGCGGCGGAATAACCGCATTTCAAGCTCGCGGCGGGAGGATAACGCGATTTGACGCGGGGAAGCGACTCTGCATCGGGTGATTAGCGCGCCCCCTCCCCTCCCCTCCCCACCCTGCCCGCCACCACCGCCCCCCGCCCCGCCCGCCGCACCCACCTCCTCCGACAGCCCCGGCATCCCCCTCCACCCCTCCATCCCGCTTACCACCCCTCCGCGCGTCCTCCGCAGCCCGGCCGATCCCGTTACAATGCGCGGCGCCCGGCTCGGCTGTCAGGGCGCGTCGCCGCTTCTATAACGCCCGTCACTCCACGCCCACGCCCTCGGCCTCCGCCGGCCCTTATCCCTCTGCCCTCCGCACGCGCCGCGCCGCTCCGCGCCTCTAGGGCGGCGCCGCGGCGACGCCGCCGACGCCCGTCACGCGACGCCTCGGCGGCGCTCTACATCCTCGCACCCACCGGGCATTTCCATTCGCCGCTTGTGTGACATCCAGTGTGAGCTCTCGTTGGCGCTTCGTAATCTGTGGTGTTTAGCGCCCACGTCAAATTCATTGTAAAATGTTATATTGTCGTTGAACCTCCTACGTGACGGAATTGGCGATTTTTACATTTTGGATTCAGTTATTCAGAATTTATTTGTGCTTTACTTTGATAAGAAAATGTCCAAAGAAAACTAGAAATTTTGAAATTGGGATAGTGAAAATAAAAGAACGTCATATGTGGCCTTTAAACGTTATTGATGATGGAATATCTCGTATGTGTTTAGACTTACGAGGGAGGTTTTCGTAAAGCGTTTTCATAAAAATATTGCAATAAATAAACATTAAAAACTATTATATAGGAAGTGTAAAACGCCTAAACATGGTAAACTCTAATTTATTAACATGGAAAAGCGTTTTTCTTCCTCCTGTAATTTTTTTCCACATAGGAGATTGTCTATTATCAACGACGATTTATATTTAATGAAAAACAGTAGTGAGTGCAGCCATCAGGACATTAAAATAGCATTTTTAATTTAAAATCTACACCAATGGCCATGTAAGATAAATTACACATACAGCGCAAGACCGTTATTACCATGGTAAAATACACGACCACGATGTCATTAGGAATAACTAACTACTTTCCCTATTATTTTTTAAAAAAACTTAGATATATGGTCCATTTAACTCTCTTCGTAAAATTCATTTCCACTTTCCTGCATAAAGGAAAGGAAGTAAGATAGAAAATTTCTCGTTGGCGAGCCCCTCAAGTACAGAGCTTCCCATACAATGTCTCCGTCTCCTGCTATCAAACGTCAAGTATTCAAAAATAAGCATTACACCCATACATGTGCTCCCTATTTATTAACTTTTGTTAAATTAATGTACCAGTTTTGAGTCTCTAATGGCTTCAGATGTCTACGTAAGCTTCCGCGGCTCGAATCCATGAATTCTCAGCTATCCGGGAGACGCCGCGTCGTTTCAGATGTCGATGCGACTATAAATTTTCATTTGTTTTAAACTTCGCTAAGTGTAGGAAGGATAACGTGCTCCACGCAGACTTCCAGTATTACACGTGTTACTGAAGTGGGGATCCACCGTGATAACAGAATTCGTTTTTTATTGTCTTTTTATATTAATGTACAAAGAACAAAAATGTACAAGAAGCAAGGAAGAATATATATTAACTTAACTGATGCAACTGAAATGGTTCGGGTTGGCGGGCAAAGAACGATAGTAGCAAATCTCTGCAAATGCATGCAACCTCTGGAACTAGCAAACAAATTAACACCAACAAGACGACGACCTGCACGTAAAAAAAGTGAAGAAGACAATAGCTAAAAGATCAATAAAGAAGACGGCATTCACAGACTGAAATGGAAACTGGGATGAGAGGGACGCTTAATAGTGTAAAATTCTATCAGTTCGAACTATATAATTGAAAAGGACGATATGAAAGGTATTAAGTTCCGGTACGCAATAGTCTATTTTCATTCCTTTGTTGATGGTCCTCCTGATTTTCTATCTCACTTACACCGCTTAATTACACTGATTTCACTTTTCGGTTCTCATTTTCACATAGAGCAGACTTCTTTCATGTTTTCCCAAATCCCATTTTCAATCTGAGGGTATGGCTGCAAAAAACACTTCACCCTTTTCATTACCTTTCAATCATTTTTTAATGTCTAGTTGATTAGAGAATATTTTATCGAAGTCATTCACTCTCTCTTCTCGTCGGCGCCTCATTAAATTTATCTTCTGTAAACAGCAAACTCAATCGTTTTCCCTTCCCGGCTAACTCCTCGAGTGGAGAGCTCGAAGTCTCTCTTCCTCCACTCTGTCCCACGATGAACTTCCGTCTCTCTACCAGAGCCCCTCGACGAATACTTCCGCGTACAGACGACAGTCATATTCCAAATTACAACGACACAACGCAACGTTAGTTACTACCGCCGCTCTCGCTTAATTCTTTCGCCGTGGACAATATCACTTGTCAATTTACGCAAGCACCCCTTTGTTACTCTACCATCTCTTACACGCACACGACCGCCATACGTATACGAACTCAAACCCAAAGGAACTACCCCCACAAAAACCCCACACGACCAACCCCCACAAAAACCCCACACGACCACCACCATGCACGGCCCAAAACCCCACCATCACCATAAAAATCACCTTCCAACAAGCCCAAACAAACACGCACAACTAAATAAAAAAATAACTCCATCACTTCGCCTCGTCTATCGCCTCCCCTCGGCAGCCGCCTCTCATCCCTGGGCAGCGCCCGGGCCCGGGGATCCCCATCTGTCCCGCGGCCAGCGCGAGCCAGCAGCAGCGGCGGTGGCGGCGGCGGCGGCGGCAGAGGGAGATAAGCCCCACTCGCGTGCGAGCCGTCTGAGCCAGGCTTACTGGGGCACGACGCTCAAGAGCTGGAATAACAAGTATAGTAAGTTTCATGGAAATGGAGTTGGAAGAATGTGTGGCGCCGGTCTGCGGCACAAAACCCTCCTCCACTCACATCAGCCTTTCGGATTTAATCATAAGAATGAACTGAGCGCTATTGTACTGGTAATCCCTAAGCGCTCCACTTCCTTCTTTTACAAATAGATAATATGAAGCTTTTTCACAACTGAACTAAATACTCCTTTACATCAATGTACTAGCAAAAAATGTAGACAATGAAACATGAATTAACAGCTCAGAATATGTAATTATTTCCAAAAAAGAATTCTTTGAGGCAGTCGAACGCTGGAAGGATGTTTTTAAATTTTCCACTGGAAATCTTGTGATATTCAAAAACTTCCAAATAGTAGAAACATTGACTGTGGCAGTTTGCCTCTACACAAAAAAAAAACAGTCTGCAGATCTGGTGACCCCAAGAAATCATAAAATAACTAGTGGTGCAACAGAAAGACACACATTATTGTACTTGATTCCTCGTCTCTCCAGTCAATTCATTCTTTTCTGGTTTTGTTCCATAGACTTCTCATCTTCTAACTATTGGCACCAAAAACACGCATTTTCACATTTTCTCAGGCTGTCGGTCCCTTAAAGGTATTGAAATATTACTTTAAAAATATTACAGGGGGAAAAATCTTGCCCAATATACAAATTATCGTTGGAAAAATTTGACAGTTTTTAAATAATGTCACAACCCAAAACTATCAATCCCTTTTCAATCGGAGCATCCGAATGACGTCCGGTTGGTTTTTAACCGCGAAATTCAAACATCTCAGATTTTCCTCTTTCATTTCTATAGATTAAACACTCAATGTGACGACGTAGTTCTAGTTCCCCGTCGAACGAATATTGACTCCATACGCACGTAATTTCCCTCGGATGGGATTGCTACCGCGGTAGCTACATTGTATTAACTATAGGAAAATAAGATTAAATCGTATGAAGTTATATTTTATAATTTAACCTGTCTTTCGTGATTTGCTGTGTCGTGCGGCATATTTATTATTATTATTATTATTATTATTATTATTATTATTATATTATTATTATTATTATTATTACATAGTGGTAAAATATGTAGACTAGAAAAGGAAAGCACGCAAATTCGACGTCCCATTAGGGTTCCCAGATTGGGCGAAATTCCGCTTTTTGGTTTGGAATACGGCTCTCTCTCGCGGGACAAAAAGGCAAGAAGGCAAGAAGAGTGAAAATGAGAAAATTGGGAAATTATTTTATCTAATAGTATTTATCCCATCAGCTGTAGTCATATGAATAGTCAAAGAATTTTTAAATGTTAAAATATAACTCATTATTACAATAAGTACAAGTTTTTATATAAATATTATTATTAATTACAATGTTCACAAACAAAAAATAAACCTAATTAAGAATTTCATAGTGTTCCTATGAAATGCTTGAAATGCTATCTCAAAAGAATTCAAATTCCATTATTTTATTGCAAATTCGAATTTCCAGCTTGGAATGTTGAATTCTTCTTATTGGGCGGAATTGGGCGGTTTTACATCCATCTAAAACAAAATGTTTGCACGAAGCATCTGGCAACCACGCGTCCCATTTCTTATATTCCTTGGCATTTTATTTTCCACACGCCACACATCGTATATTAATGTTCAACCGCACAAACTTACATTCTGGTCGGCCCGGTAAA
The DNA here is from genome assembly GCA_017312745.1 of Gryllus bimaculatus. NCBI lineage: Eukaryota > Metazoa > Arthropoda > Insecta > Orthoptera > Gryllidae > Gryllus > Gryllus bimaculatus. The sequence goes on along the minus strand of BOPP01000067.1, from coordinate 3,099,627 downwards.
CTGAGCGGGTCGCGCCGCGTGAACAAGAACAATTGGCCCTCCGATTCCATTTTTCTTCCGGCTGAACCGGAGGAGCGCAGTACTCGCGAGCTCCCATTCAATAACTCGGAGGCCAGACTCCACACGCCAGCGGCTGTACGTAATTTAACTAGACATTCAATACTCGCTTTATATGCACAGGTGTGCAATTTTGTACTTGTTAAAGATTCATCGGGCTCGAAGCAGTCGTTTACGTCTCGTCATTTTCATTACACTCAGTGCAATTAATGTCTCTCGCGCAGAGCACGTACGTGTGGGCAGTTTCGTCGCGCAACATAATTTGTTCCGCTCATTAACAATTGAACTTTGCCGTTGGTGTGTGACCTATGTTATGCCACATTCAACTGGATAGTAACTCGATGAGTGTCCGTTGTAGTGCATTACAATTACATGTGCTAATTTCACCGGCCAAATGGTTGAATTCCACCGGTCGAATGGTCTGTGGACAATTCACCAAGGCTCCGCCGTAACTACAGGGCTTCTCAGTGTATCCACTGCCCCGCATGTGGACGATCATCAACTTCAGTATTCAGTGGGCCAGTGTACTTTGTCGAATGAAGTCGTAGGCTTCCGCGACCAGAGTCATGTGGGTGATCTGGGCTGTCCGGGTGACGCCGCGTCGAAGGCTGAGTTGCCGACGTTTCGACCATCCTGTCGTGGTCTTCCTCAGGGATGGTATGCGGTGTACTTTACGTTTATTGAAAGGGTCTCTGTTTTACTTTCTCGCTATGGAGAAGAGAAAAAGTTATGTAATGCTGCGCAAAAGAAGGTCAATTTTTGGCAGAAAACTTTTATGATAAGGCCCTGGAAACGAAAAATGGGATAAATCTAGTTGATACGTTTAAGAAAAAATTCTCTTATCACGTTGTGTAGCCAGAATCCATGTTTTGTGGTTCCTTGACACCAAAAAATCGAATGAAGGCAAAACGTCTGTCCGTCTGAAAACAACGCCCGTGGCTAAACCCTTCAGCCGATTTTCTCCAAAATTGATATTCCCCAAACGATCTGGCTAATCTCACGTGCCTGTGAATTTGAAACTAATATTTTAATTTGGGGGGGGTACTTTCATGAAGCCCATGGGACATTTTCAAAAAAATCTTTTCCCAGTTTTTTTTATTAAATTTTGTTGTTGGATAGTGCGAAGGAAGTTTAAGCATTCTCATGTTCGTTAAAGACCCTGATTTTTCGAAAATTGTAAAGCTCAACACTTTTTCTAGATCTTCCTTCAACCGAATGAAGATAGAAACTTTCCCCTTAAAGAAACCAAGGATACATTTTGAAATAATGTTTCGAAACTGTGAGTACTTGTCGCGTAATTTAAAATGAAAATACAGGCGAGAAAGTACGAGCTATTTTAGCAACACTCGTTTATCTTGCACCTCCAAATACTGTACTGGTTAGGATCCACCTTCGAACTGAGCCCCGCCAGGATCCAGGCTGGGCATGAATAATTTGAAAGAAGTATACATTTCACTTTCTTTCTCTTTCCAAAGCACGGTCCGAACATTTTTGTTCAAAATAACGGACTTGGTGGGCTTTAATATTGTTAACTTCTGATTAAATGAGATTTCAAAACGCTGTTCAAAAAGAGAAAAAATTCATCTTTCTGACCGATGTTTGAAAACGAAGAAAAAAGTGCGGAAAAAACGCTGAAACATAAAAAAGAGGGAAAAAGTGACACAATGCAGCAAGTGCACAATGCACAATGTACGGGTGTTAATAAAATATTGCTCAAGGAACTTGAGCTCCCTAGAATATCGATTTATCTATACAACCGCAATGTTATCATTCTAAAACCGATAAAAATCAATCCAATGAAGCAATTGAACAATTTATATCTCAGAAATCGAAAGAAATGTGTGAAAATAATATGAACAATTTTGTTCGTGGAGTAAAAAATAATATTATGGTCAATGTGGATGTAATGTTGGATTCTTATCAGACTTAAGTGATCCCTACTACTTTTACACCATTGTAATGTATTTTGCAACCAACAATAGAAATTTTGTTACGGTCCAAGAAGGTGATTCCGAGTTCTTATGGTCGACATATTACAGATTATTGGGTCATAGTAATATAATCTATGTTATCGACACATTGTAATACATTGCACGTAGTTTTAAACATCTATATGTATTTTTTGTATGGGATTTTATTACGTTACATTGTGCCGTAAAGTCCCACTTTCCCGTCTGCTTTGAGGCACATAAATAACCAAATGCAACATACGAGTTATATGAAATAAAGTGAGTTGTTATAAAAAAGAGTTTAAAACTTTACGGATCATTCAAAGAAAGTCTGAAATCAAAACATCTACATAATGTTAGATTTTAAGGAATCAAAAACATATAATTCACAAACAATTCACAGACTTAAAATATTCTAATTATATTGTATTATAATAATACATAAAATTGCTTGTTTTCTGCTTTACATGACATGGTGAATGACTAAATTTAAATAAAAAAAAACACAAAATGGAAGTTCTAAAATGCTAAAACAATAACACTAATTATTAATAACCCAAAAATAATATATAATGTAAAAGCCTATAAATGCCTTTATTCATAAAATAAGTTGGATATGATCAAAACTTGTTTCTACACAACCGACGTTATACAGACAGTTCTTAATCCAACACTCAACAATACAGAAATATATGGAAAATTGCGTTTTACAAGATGTAAATTTAATTCAAGCATCTCGCAGAATATTCTTCTTTGCCTTTTTGAAGGAAGAGAAAGTTCAAGCTCCAGTAGTCAATCGTCAAGAGCAAACTTGCCGAGTGAAACCGGCAGAATGGAAATAAAAAGCTACCTCCTGCACTTTGAGATTCTTTTATATTCTTTTTTTTCTTGATAATGGGGAAGCAAATACAGAAACCTTTGTCGTATTATCTTCCCAGGAGCAAATCATCTCTACTTCGTCAGCGCAGAGGGTTTTTCCTCATTCAAACGCAGAGGTGAAGCGCTCTTAAGGGCACAAATGCCTACGACGTCCTTGCCCACTTTATCACTGAAATAAAAAAGACTTAATACGACGTCCTCAGATGCTTTTCGAATGTACACAACTTTTCTCAACCAGATGCTCGTGTCCTCTTTGAGAAAAGGAAACGAATTTTGTAACGGTTGGGCGGTATTATGCTTTCATGGCCACCTTCTGACTACAAGAGTTTTTCCTAATTTGCGGTTCAAAGCTAAACAAACAATGTTACCAAAAATTAAAATTATTTTGATGTACTGTAGAATTTCAATAGGATGATACAGTAAAATAAATTTTATGGAATAAAATAAAAAAAAGTTACATGTTCTTTCGAACAAGTTGATTGAAATGTAAATATCTAAAATGTTAGCTTTCCTCGAACATTTCATTTTTATAGACAAATTCAATATGCAAGTCAATTCACGGGCTTTAAGAGCTTGTCAAAACTGCCCAAGAGCTTTTAGAATTCAGCCTGGGACCGCCAGTTCCGCAAACACATCGAAGAGAATAGTGTGCGAGAAATCGATCGTTTTGTAAACTAAAGCTCCCGAACTAGACGATTGTCGTTTAACTTATTTTAAGCAAGTTACTAACGTTTGGCAGTTACTGTTACGCAAACACAAACCTAGATTTTTAAGAGGAACAATGAAGGCGACATTGTAAGAATATCAATTCCACAAAGAACTATCTAGAGTGGTTATATGGGTTTTGTTGTTGTAGTTGCTCTTGTTTTTCTTCAAATATCTGTCTAGTGCACGGGTGTCCAACTTTCAAGGACTCAAGGGCCATAACTAAAACCTTTAATACGGTTGCAAGCCATATTTTCATTACAAGGGCGATCCACACCTCACTTTCCCATATTGTTGAACTCGAAACTTTGCCAGGCTGCTCTAAAACGGGGTAGAAAATGGAATCGTGCGTGATATTAGAACGTAGCATACAAAACGCAGTGAAACACATGGGATAATTTTGAATTTCTCAATTCATTAAAAATTCATAAATCTAAACATGAACCTATTTCGAAATTAAGGGGGGGTTGACTCCGTCAGGGTGCGTGCGCTGTTTTCTCGCTCGATATAGATGCAGGGGACTAACTTTTTACTAAAACTTTTCGCAGGCCACAATAAATGGCATCGCGGACCGCACGCCAGTTGGATAACCCTGGTCTAGTGGATAAATCCTTAAGGTATTGCTATAAACAAACGGGACGCAGAAGAGAGACCAAAGTATGGACGTTCTACCCTACATGTAAAAAACACACCACGCCCGGAAGACCTAAAAAACTAAGGACTTCAAAATGAGTTGTTGACGACGTAAAAAACGCACTACGAGTAAAATTAAATTTAAACTAGTAATGCACGTACAAGTAGTAAAAGAGCCCGTACTTTCTCGCCCGTATTTTCACGCAACATAACTGGACAAGTACTGAAATTTTCGAACAATAGTACCTGATAACATATGAAAATCTAGTTTTAAGAAACAGATTTCATTAAGATAAAAATCTCTATATTTAGTAATGTAGTTATTAACACTAAGTCTTAAAATTGTTGTCACAATATAATTCTAATATTCATAATTCAAATAAATTTTGTGAAAATCATTTTGTCTTCATGCAAAATATTGTAATTAAATTTTTTTGCACCTGATGAGGGAGACAAAACAGTCTTCGAAACGTCGTAGTGAATAAAATTATTATGTGACGACATTTTTGAACTTATCATTGCTGTTTTCCTTAATTTAAAATAAGGGACTGAACAACAAATAAATAATACTATAGTTTAGTCCGACTTGAAAATTTAAACTTTTGTAATTTTCGAAAAATCAGGATTTTCAACAATCTTTTTTTTTTGCTAAATTTAGCAACAGGATTTATCCTGTTTTTCTTTACCAGGGCCCTGTAATAAGAGTTTTTATGCATATTTTAATTCGTCGTTTTTTCCTGCAGCACGAGGGAAAGACTGACGGTGAGAGAATTGTGAAATCCCACGCAGAGAGAAAACGATACGAGAAAAGGAAGGAAAAGAAAGAACAAGAATGGAAAGAGGAAAATTTTCAATGGTAATATTTGCTCATTATCGCAGGTATATTCGTAAGAGCATTAGCGAGCATTTCGGCGTTGCACTTAATGAATTAAACTAACAGGATCAACTTTAATTATTGGTCTGTAGATGAAAGAATCTATCGAATGGATATGGCTAGTTGATAATTGAACACCAATTGTTAACATAGATTTTCGAATTCCACATACATTTTCAAGTCCTACAGGATGGTGGTCAATTATCCTCCATTCAGAAAATAATTGGAAGGTCATAATATTATAAAGAAACCTGATGAATTTGCACATGGATATCATGCGCGTTTCGTTTGAGTAATCCATTAGTACGCTCAGAAATAACTACGGACTAACTACGGAATTCTCGTACGTCATTCATACAGCGCGCTGTCGTATCTGCGTGTCGCGTCCAATGCTTTGACAAACCGATAAATTATTGATTTGACCTAATATAGACCTAAATGGAATTATTATTACAATAATCATGATGTAAACACAAAATTTGGGATGTTACTCCATCGCCCTAGATTGGATAATATCGTACCTTAAACACCGACCTCAAAGAGTAGAAATACGGTACGGGAACGAAAGAACATTATTATCTTATCATTCCAATTCTTCGCCAATTGAACATAAGGTCCTACAATGGTCGATCTTAGATCCCAACCTCTTTCGTTTATAAGTAGACAATATGCATTCGTCCATTAAAAATGGAAGAACAGTTCTGCTTGCCGAAGACACGAATGTTCTTTGCAAAAAATAAACGATAAATAGTACGATTTCAGAAGTTTCAAATGGTTTCGTAAAAAAAAATTGATAGTTAACCAAGGAAACACTGTTTCAATGCATTTTTCCACTTCAAGCCGGCAATTGCATGCTCAATTAAAAATTAACAATGATGTAATTAGCTGATACCTGCAGTTGGTACTACTTCCCCACTCGTCACATACATTTGTTTACTATTCTTTGACTAAATAAATTAAATAAAATATACCAATATGACAATAAGTTGTCAATATTCATCATCATCATCATCATCATCATCATCAAATTATCAGCAAAAAGAAAAATAATATTTACTTTAACAAAACAGTGATGCAAAATGAATTACTTTACATTTGTATTGTATTTTTTAAAATACTTAATATGTTTGTAACAAATAATGTACTTCAGGTTCCGGGTCAATGACCCCCATCTCTATCAGGTTTTTGTCCAGTTTCCCTGATACATTGATCAAATGCTGAGATGGCCCCTTGTTTTTCTTCTGGACTTAAATGTTGATTCACTATGTGCACGTTTTGCTTGTAGTGGCAGTAATAGAGATAAGGACGAGTTACTATTTTGTTACCAATGCAGAAAAATCAAATGTGCAGTTTTTTAACCGTTGCAAATAAGTTTTCTGTAACTCAGGAACGAAAATGTGTAGTTTTTCAAATGTCGCTAATCTCGCGCTTTTTTTTAATTTTATTTTTATTTATTTGTCTTTCACTTTTTACGCATATTATAACTATTTATAGTTACAATGATGGGAAGGGATTCTGGAACTCAAGAAAACGTGCACAGATGTTCTTCTCCCCCATACGTCACATACAGTTTTTATTGTTTTTTGACTAAAATCTAAATATTGAATATTTTAAATAAAATCTAAATATTGATCTATTTTTATTAAAATTTGTCACAAGACACTCGATACAAAACTCTTTGCACCTACTTCGATTTTCGATTAAAATAAAATGAACGAACTTTTTCAAAAATGTCTTTCAAAAAAAGTAAACAAATTCAAACTTTTATACGTTATATTGTGTTACAATCACTTTTCCAATTTAAAAATTACAAACATCATTATAAAACACAAGCATTTACAAACTTCAATCAGAGCAGAGAAAGTTTGAAGAATAATCTAATATAATCAACCACTGATTGTAATAAAAAAGGTCCATTACATTTAGTGGGAGTATAATATTGACAGATCCGGATGCCAAGAATTTAAGTAATACTTTATTCGATTCAGAACTTGTGTAACCATTTTTGTTGCTACATACGAGAAACTACACTCGCAAAGCAAGCCACATTGATCACTCCTGAAACATCCAAGTCTACCGGTTCTGATGATTTATTGCTCTTATCCACAACGGGCCGCCACCCAGAGGAATTACGAAGACAGTGGAAGAATGAGGGGCCTCGCTGCTTACGGGGTCGATGAACTTTCGGCCTTTGCAGGAAATCGAATAGACCGGGGCGGCTGCCCAGGAGACAGGGTGAAAGATGAAGCGAAGTGGCGAGAAGAAGACGGCGAGAAGAAGACGGCGAGACAGAAGGAAGTCAAAGAACACGACAAATAGATGGGAGAAAATACATCCTTCAAAAATAATTTTTCTAAAGAAAGTAAGAAAGAAAAAAAAAGAAAAATAAGGATACAGTTACGATGAAGATACGAATATTATTATTTTTTCTTCGTGTTCCTGTGTAATGTATTTCCGTTATTTCCATATAATGATGGGGGGGATATCTATAGTATCTATACGTAGGAAATGGGCGTGATTTTGTAAATATGTTATTGCGCCTTCAGCTACAAAAAAATATTAATGATCCGTGGTCAAATGTTTGCCTTTGAAATGCAATTAAAATGCAGAAGAGAGCTACATAAAACCCTTACGGTGCACCTCTAAATCAATATAGAAGAGAGCGACTCACAAAAATATTGAATAAATTTATCAAGCAAAATAATCATGATAAGAGAACTTACAACTGCCTATTTTGATATTTCTTCAATCAAGAAAGAAGAATGATTGTGTCAAGATAAAAGATCCTCACTATTGCAAGAAAATATATAAAAGCATCTACTTCTAAGTTCTCTTCAGTTTAAAAAGATCATGACACATATTAAATTAAAATTTAATGTGGTTATCTGAATGAAACAAAAATACACGGATTACTTATCAAAAAAAATATCTGACCTCGCATTTAAATAATAAAAAGAATGTATTGGAACCCACAACCAGCACGTAAATATTAAATTAGACAGTATTAGTAAACAGTTAAGAAATAAGTCATAAGTCGTAGTCAATTGATAAGTAACAGGTCAATATAATAAATAAAATAAAACTGGCATAGTAATACAGACATTAGGGGTGAAGGGAAGCGGAGGATCGAAAATGTAAGAGGCAGAGGCGTTGGTGCGGGCGATCTTCTGTGGCGCTGTTTGATTTCAGTGTGCTGAGAGGCCAAGCACTGGAAGGAGACGGCACACGCCGCCGCCAGAAAATAAATAGTTAAAAATAAACGTCGGATTGATTAGTATGTACTCGGATTCTGACGGCAGATTTTCCTCCTTCAGGGTTTTTTCCTGAGCCGTACCTTATGGTCTCTTTTTCCGCGGCTTTGATGCGATGGCGAGACATTGGGGTGATACAGAATTCGAAAGATTAGAACGCGAAAGGATGTAGGTATTGTAATGGCGTAATGGCTTAAAGGCCTTCGACCTAGCCACGTAGGATCAAGTAAGCGCATGTGTTTGTAATAATTACGTATTAAAAAAATAATATTAAATTTGACCATTTTGTTGAAATATTTCTTTAATTTTTTACTAAAATGCTGCAAGCACAAGAGGGGATCTCAAAGAAATGTATTTGTAAAATGCTAATTCAGGACGGATGGAGATTATTTTTTTAAATGATAATTGCATACAGTTTAGCACGTTGAAAGAAACAGAGGTAACTTTCTTCTTTCCCCACCAATCAATCACAGATAGTGTACACTGCCATTGTGTGGGTGGCTGAAAATTCATGAGTTCTTAGTTCATTTTAAAAGTTACTAAATATACACTGTTAGAAAATAATCGATAACTAATTATCAGGGTTCTGATTTTGATGACCTAAATATTCTTTCAAAATGACTTTAAAATAAGACGGTTGTGCCGCATAAAATGACTTTGAGAAATGCTAAAAAAATTGAATTAAAATATTCACTTACTCCATGAATTTTACAATTTTAAATAAATTTATATAAAATTATATTTAATATAAATCCGTTTTTTTAGGAGGAAATGTAACCCTTAGCACCGATCTTCCAACCGCCAGTTTTGTAAGATTGAGGAAGTTAACAAAGATACGTGTAATTTTAAGAGTTCGAAAAACAGACTCCACTGCAGTAGTGAATTTCGTCATGAACTGATAATACAATAAAAACTTTGTTTTAGAGTGTCATTGCAAATTCATGAAACAGTCACTAACAAAAAGCGCGAAAAGAAAACAAAATGCGTAAAAATGATTCAACGATAACAAAAATAATTAAAAATGAAAAAAGACACAATAAATATACATCTCTATAACCTCCATGTAATGATAAACATTTATTGACTAGTTATCTACGTCCAGAATGCCCCAATGAATAAGATGGAATGTCATCAGAATGTGAGCCCTGCTAATTATAAAGTTTAGTTAATTTAAATGTATAAATTAAAAAAAATAATGAAAAAAAGTGTTAGAATTACAAATATATTTATCTATTTCAATACGCTATATTTTCATTATTATAAACTTGATGTTACCCATGATTACACAAATTTAGTCATATTTACACAAATGTAAAAAACATGTGTGATTAAACATTAGCGTCTGTTTTCTTGAGGATTGTCTGTTATGTCTCTTAAATGATTATTTTTTTATTTTACAGAAATATCGAATCAGGACTTAGAAACCCCGAGTGAACATTTATTTTTAACACGTCGCAAAACCGAGTTTCTTGTGCTTGTTTTCCGTGTGCGAAAACGCAATTTTTTAACGGGCGAAACACCGCAAAGCGTGTGCGAAACGTTGCAAATCTTTTGGGAAACAACTGTATCGATTCGCAATTGTCTTTCATCTTAACGACGTCTTTGTTTATTATTTACAAACAATAGTTTTACGTCACTGACTGGAATTAATTTACCTTCTTATAAGTAAGTTATTTCTAGTGATTTGTTTTTTAATGTATATTCCTTTATTGGACGCATTACGTTTCCCTCACGGCGTGTTAATAAATAGTATACGCAACACGAGGGCGAGGTGATTCCCACATTCATCTCTTTCGTCGTCAGAGCGTAGCTAAGGCGGCACACTCGACTCGTCCGAGAATCATCCTTTACATAAACGACCATTTTCTAACGCCACTGACCACCATTAGATAAGGTTTATAAAAGTACGATTCGATAATATTTCCTGGGTCTTAAGTAGAGGACAATTATGACGACCCAAAACTTTGCCAAAAATGGTAAATAAAATGCTCTTACAATGCTTTAAAAACTCCTAAAAAAAAACAAAAATGACGTAAAAAATTGTATCAAAAGTATTTCAGATGAACAAGCTGTTGGATATGTTACCGATATAATCGAGGCTCCTTCCTTTTATTCAAGTAAACTCAGCTTGCAAACGTTGGGTTTGGAATGTTCTTTGAAAGAAAATCTCTGCCTTTATTTATCGCGAAATCGGCCGAACTGACAATGGCGCCGATAAACGTCACAGGAACCTACGACTGACATTACAATATATGAGCGAGGAAATCGATTTGGCTACTCAGGAATTCTGTGGTGAACATTTTTTGGACCTCGTAAATAATACAGGAACAATGAATTCAGAAGGTAAACAAGTCGAAATCGATGAAAAATTCAAAAAATGATATAAAAATGGGTCATTTTGTCTCGTTATAACATAAAATTAATTTCTATATTAAACGACATTGTTCTACAGTGCAAAGACAAAAAATGACATTTCATTAAAATCCGCCCCCTTGTTTTAAGCATCGTCCTCAGTCACTCAAACATCACGCCCACGCGACACCCGACGCCACATCGCGCGCGAAGTGCGGAGGCGGAGGAGGCGGAGGCGCGCGCGGCGCGGCGCGGCGCGGCGGCGGGCCGCGACCCGATACGCCCCCTGGCGGCTAGCGTTGCCACGCGAAGCGAGCGAAGCAAGAGCGAGGACGCCGAGGACGGCGAGGACGCAGGGGGTACTGGAGGGGTCGGCGAGCCCGAGAGGGGACGGCGCGGCGGCGCACAAGAGTCATCAGTGAACAAGGAAAGCGCGGCGTTCGCCATGGTACAGAACACATCGACGTGACGCTGTCAAAAGATGATGTGCTGCGCGGCGCGTGCTGAAGGGCGGGGCGGGCGGGTAGCCCGCGCGGTATGCGGCAGGCGTCGGGCAACGGACGCGGGCACGGGAGACACTGCCCGCGATGGGCGAGAGAAGGCGATAGAGAGAGAGAGACAGTGGTGAAAGAGAGAAAGACAGGGCGAGAGAGCGGGGAGTGGCGGTGAGAGAGAGAGCAAGGGTGAGAGAGAAGGAGCGGAGGAGTGAGGGTGAGAGAAGGGGGCTGGGTGAGAGAAGGAGGGGCTGAGGATGAGAGAGAGGTTGAGGGTGAGAGAGAGTTTTGAGGGTGAGAGAGAGTGAGGTGAGGAGAGTAGGTGTAGAGAGAGGTAGGGGAGAGAGAGGTTAAGGGTGAGAGAGAGGTAGGGTGAGAGAGAGGTAGGGGTGGAGAGAGAGGTTAAGGGTGAGAGAGAGGTTAGGGTGAGAGAGAGGTTTGAGGGTGAGAGGTTGAGGTGAGAGAGAGGTTGAGGGTGGAGAGAGGTTGAAGGTTGGAGAGGGTTGAGGGTGAGAGAAGAGGTTGGGGGTGAGAGGAGGTTGAGGGTGAGAGAGAGGTTAAGGGTGAGAGAGAGGTTAAGGGTGAGAGAGAGGTTAAGGGTGAGAGAGAGTTTGAGGGTCAGTGAAGTGCTGAGAGGAGGGGGCAGGTTGAAAGGGAAAAAGACGAGAAGCGGGACATGACGGATGGAGAGGAGGAAGAGAAAAGAGACAGGGCGAGGGGGGCGGAGTGAGGGGCGACCCGGGCGGCCGAGAAGGTGGGCGTGCCGCAAGGGGGGTGGGGAGGGTTCCAGTGGGATCCCAACGCGGGAGAACAATCTATCCCACGGCGTGCGCCGAGTAGAATTCCCTGAATCAGAACTCTAATTGGCGACGACCACGCTTCCGAGCTCGTTTGCGTATTACAGGATATCTTCTTGAATGTCGCCATAAAGAAGACGTAGCCTTATAAATAGGCACTAAAACCTTCAAATAAGAGGTCAGTGCACTTTGCAATAATCAGGCGATTGCCTCTCTACTCACGAAGTGGTACAACGAAGATCTAGGACATTAATTGCAATTCATATCGTAATCTATGGTTAAATAACAAACAAAAAATGTTAAACAAATGCGGAGATCCAAAATATTGAGTTTAGGTTTAGTTAGTGAAGGTACCGATCGTGCATGGGCATATGCTTGCATTACGATAACTTGTCAGCCGAACCCCCTCGTCAACCTTCCCCAAGCTGCTGTCCCAAAAGCTAGAAGATTCCAATGTCCCACATAATGAAGATTGTATAAACAATCGCCGAGTTAGCGTAACGCGGAGGATCAAAACATCTACTCACTAAAAGGTTTGAATTGTCACTCAACTATATACCCATGATATACCACGATATATCCAATCCAAGACTTGGAAACTACGCAGATTGTGTAACACATGCGTCCCTGTCCATATCCTCACTCACACATCCCCTATCCACATCAGTGTCACACAACTTTTCGGATACACGAAAATTTAATTAAAACTATAACCGAACAATCTTCCCAAAATGCAGGGTACGGAAAAAAGCATTGCACTGGTTCTTGTTTGATACACGTTCTCAGCATATGCTCTGAATATTCTGCAACAGAGGTTTTACTCTTCTCTTTGCGGTGCAACGCAAACGCTGCGAAACTCCTTGGCACTTCGTCTGCAGAGTCCTCAATTAGTTTTAGCATACAAGCACTCGCTCGTTGCGGCTGCCTCATGTTTTCATTCCATGAAGAACGCGATTCCGTTACATTGAGCGAGTTTATTTGCGTTTCATTATCTTCTCTGGAAAAGAGGCGAACTGAAAACAAATCCGAAAAAGCGAGCAGCCGACACGACGGACGTCTTCGCGCCTCTCAACGAAAAAAAATAAGGGCTACATTTTCCATTAGACAGACTAAAGCAATCTAGAAGTGGTAGTAACTTCTTTTATGCCTATATTTGTGTAGCTTTTAACATTTTTTCATTGAGATTATTTTACAGTTTTCCATTTACACACACACACATACATACATACATACATACATACATACATACATATATATATACATATACATATATATACATACATACATATAAATATATATATCATAATCGTACTATGTGTGTGTGTTTGTATGTGTGTGACAGGACAACAGGAACCCTACAAACGAATAGACGCCGTCAGTTACGATACTTATCCACTAAAATTAATGACACAGAGAATGGTAATTCAAATGCGGAAGAGAAACTAGAACTATGAAATAACAATATGCGTTATTCAATAAAAATTCTATACAATAAATTCATATTTATTTAGTTCATTTTCGAATATATTTAAAGTCGGTTTTTTTTCTCCTGCGCTTGAAGGGGCATACGTGTGTTTGTTGCGCCTTCAGGAATTTTTGCTCTTGGCATTTTTTCCGACGCTTTCCTATGTCTATTTTGACGGTTTATTGATGTAGCATTGCCAAAAACGAAAATCTATTGGCGTCCATTATTTGTATTAGGTGTCTCTACGAATCGCTATAATTATTTTTTTCATTTGCTATAAATGTTTAATCCTCTTGCGATATCTTCATTCCGTGTGAGATCATTTTCAGTATTACAACAGAAGTATAATACACATTTTCAATTTTTAGACGTTCTTAATTATTTTTCTCGCGGAAAATAGTTTTAAACCAGAGACTAGTAAAACGGTCTAAATATGGAAGACACATTCGTGAACTCGCATATATTGCCCAGCACACACGTGTGTATACTGCGGTTTAAACATTAGCAACTTACGAGCGAGGAATCTTATTAATGTCAAAGCACGTTTCAGGAGGCTCGTTGGAATGAAATATCAGAAAAATCTCCTCCCTCATGTCTCGCTGCATATGCGTTTTCATAGTGCCTCGTTTGCAACGCAAAACACCACGCTAAAACACGAGAAGCGTTGGTTCATATTTGAGAGAAAAACCTGTAGTAAAAAGAGATGAACGATAAAGTTGTAAATATTTTATAAACGCTTGGAACTTCGTATGATGATTCATCACGCCTAAAATAGCAGTTGTGCAAAAATGTCACAAAAGACAAAGAGAGACAACACTATTTTTCTACGAACATCTTCTTGTAATTAAAATCATTTTTCAACACTTTTTTGTAAGACACATTAAACTGTTTACTTCTAAAGCACTTTAAACGTACACACCACTTCACATTGCAGAATTTCATTAACTATCCTCTATCGTCCTTAAATATTTTATAATGCTCGTCATTGTGCATTGATGAAAACGAAATCTTTACTTCGACAAACTAAATATTTACACATTTGTCACTAAAGGTTTTTGTTTAGAAAGAATTTTCAGCTTTCTACTCAACAAATTTCGTGATTTTTTTGAATGAACGATAATAGCCTACGTGTGTTATCACTTGGTACTATTAAACCTGATCAGAGCAACACTAAATTTTAATAACTTAATATTATTCAAGTGAATACGAATCTCCCGTCATTTGTCATTAAGTCGTTTTCAATACGAACTATTTATCTTATTTAATTTTATTTCTTCTTTCTCTCTATTTCTGCCTTTCTAGACTGTTGATAAAATGTTTATGAAACTTTATAGGATTAATCATCCTCAGGTCTTCCAGCATAGGCATGTTCGATTGACAGACAACATGAGTAACTATCGAGTCGTTTTCTTATGTGAGTAGCAATTTATCAATCTAAAACAACCGACGTTTCTTGAGGTTATAGTTAGCGAAGATGTCTTTCTCATTTCGAATATTTTTCTTAAATGCACCGATAATTGGATGTATATAATTGTAATGTCCAGAAATCGTTTGAACATGTGTCCCTTTACAAAGACTAAATCAGAGTTTTATAAATAAGTACATGATCCATTATGTTTCTAAGTTACGTGTGAATAACAGCGAGGTCTTGCCTATCCCACTGCATATATTTACAGATCTTAATGAATATAACACATTTCAATTATTTTTTCAAACATATGTGTAACCCTTTGTTCACTGTAAATTATGATTTGTTGCTCAAGAATGTATAAACCTCCATTTTGCAGTTTTCGATTTTCCTTACTGTGCATATTTTGTAATTTCCATGGAAACGTTTGTATAGTTATTTCTTTTGTGTGAGGTATTTGTAATCGCAGCGGTTCAGCTTATTTCTAATTTCGCAATTCTTCTTTGTATTCTTGGATATTTTAAACATTGTTTAACATTCACATTACAGAAAATGCAAAGGAGTTTCGTGACAGCGAGTTTCATTGTCCAGCAAACTTCAAGTAAAACTGCGTCATTATTTGTTACGTATTTCTTCCATTTAGATTATTTCTATATGCATTCACTCTCAACAAAGCGGTAACAAAGTACGGGAAAGAACAGGAGTTTTGATTGTCTAAAACCAACTAACTAATAGTAAGGAACACAACCGCCCAAGAGATTCATACATGTAAGAAGTTTCATTTCAGCGTAATTCCTGCGTGAATAACTCATCACAAACTTTGGTAAGCGTTCTCTAGAACCAGTGGACTACTCCGAAGCCAATTTTTGAAACAATTCTAGAGCCGGGTTGACGAAACTACCACACAGACTAACACCTCATTCACATCGCAAACTTAAATGTAAACTAAACGCTGTAGCAAACTCTAGAAATAAATTATTAAGCGAGACCTTCCACAAAGCCCTGACGTAACCGTAGACGTAAATCTAAACTTAAAGAGTTCACCAACACTAAGCTTTTACTTGTAAGTTTATATAGGAATTCTACCGAAGACCAATCGGAGAGTAGAAAAAACTACTGCGCAACAAAATCCGTGAGACGCGCGAGGTCGATTTCAGATTGTGTTCCGTTACTTGTTACCTGCTATCTACATGTCATTATATGCCATTTCATGCCATTATCTGTTGTCTATGGTTATGTAATTTCTTTTTTTTTATTTAAGGTTGCATTAACATTAGCGACCACTATTGCATTTAACGGTGTGGTAACTGAATATGACATCAGGTGATAGGGGGTGAAAGGACGAACACAAATACAACCAAGCCCGAGGCGAGACTCGAACCCGCGATCCTTCGGTCCGAGATTGCAACGGCCCTAATGCCTTAACGATCTCGGCCACCTGGACCAGCTAATCACTTCATTATTGTTATGTTTGCGAACAGTTTTGGCGCGAGCAGTGAATTCAAAGAAAGAGTTTCGGCATTTTTCTTGTGACTTTAATTTGACGTGGCAAATAAAATAATTACGTTCGACGAATTACGTTCGTTCGAGAATTTGGTTCAAGAGTATACTTGTCTATACAATCAAGAAAATACGACCACTACGTAATACAACAGCTTTTCGCATATATGAAAGGCTTAAATTGGTAGGGAAATTTGAAGAAAAAGCTATAAACCTATCGATCAAGTTTCAATACGTTGAATTCTCTTTGGTTCAGGCGAAAATTACGTTTTTCATTGAGAATGCTCATTTTACGTGTAAATGTTACTGATTACAGCATAACGTCACAGTTAAGTTAGTATTGTGAATGAAATCTAACTGAACAGAATGACTCTTCCTGAAGTGAAAATAAATCAAAGTTTGGAGGCGAATACTCGTTCATTCAGCTAGATGTTGAAAAGTTCTGAGCTAGGCCAAGAAAGATTCTTCCACGACTCAGAGAACAAATTAAGCGTAAGAAATGGTACCTATAGAAAATGCTACTTCTGCGAGACAAATTTCAAGCACAAGAAGGCAAGGCTGTAATTTCTGCAACGATATCAAGGCACAAGAAGTATTTTCAAAAGAAAACTCAGAAAAGAGAAAAGGCAATGCATTGCTTACAAGAATGGATGAAGTATGAAATATTTTGCAACTTGTTGGAAATCAATCATCCACCCCTGGACTGTTTATCCTGGAAGACATTCTATAATGGAAATAAGTTTATCTTTTTGTTGCTTTTTCTTTATGAAATGTAACACTCTTTTGGCTTCTCAGTTTTTCGCTTTTATTGTTGTTGAATGGTGACCGCAAATCCAAAACAATTGCTAGTAGGTTGTTATTACAATGGTGCTAGTAATAATAATAATAATAATAATAATAATAATAAAAATAATAATAATGACAAAAATAATAATAATGACAAAAATAATAATAATGACAATTTCTTCGCGATATAATTTTAAAAAATCATTGGTTTTAAGTCCTCATTCCCATAAAGTTTAGGCATACATACAGCATACACAAAAGAACCACATTAACGTAGTGGAGATGGACTTCTGCATTCTGGTTATTGTTTTTATTAACTTCATACAAACACAAAAGAAAAAATATTTAACTTCTAGAAATTATGAAGACTGATTTCCATACAGAAAATGCTTCTCTTGAGTTAGTAACTCAGTCCTACCACCCTGCCAATTGAGTGACCTCCGAGAGAAACAGGAAAGGAAAGGAAAGGAAAGAAAAGCAAGAAAATTATTGATTATCCAGATCCTGACAACACGCTTCACATGCGAAAGCTAGTGCGCCGAGAGAAAATGTATGAAGATATAAAAACGCAAGATCCCGGTGCGTCAGCAGATGTAGATGCGAACCTGCTGTTTAAGCTTCTTAAACCGAGTGTCCCATCGGTGACTGAGTTTCACCACCAGCTGAGTGCTTAGATAGGACGAATCCCACTTCTCGGATAAGACTTGTGGAGCTTGACAGGTGAATTATTTCCCAGATTTCCTTCGACCCATTACGAACAAATGCCGGGAACGTTCCTAAAACAACGGATCTCGGTCCGCGCGCGATCTTTCAATCCTAATCCTATTCCTATCCCCATCCTTAAAGTCGGCAATGGACTGATTTCCCATCCCCATTTAATCTTTCCCCCTTGGCCTTGAAAGATTCCGACAGTACAGCGAATCAGGTTAAGACACACACACACACACAGCTAATTCAGTTGTCGCACCATAGGAAGAGAAAGAATAAGATTAAAATACTGATAGTGTCTAAACTGATATTACTACAAGGGGTAGCTTACAAGGTTCACTTCTTGAAAAAATTACATCAGTAGTAAATTATGACTCTCGTCAAATGATAAGTTTGGCGCAATAATATGTGTCATATATCATTATCATTCCAATAGCGAGACAGAGGAGGCAACTGTTTTAAAACAATAAAGCCATGTGTTTTTTTATTTTATAAAATTATTGGTAGAGATACATATGTAAGAATATAGCATTTCATAATAATTGTAAACCGAAAAATCACATCGGGAATGTGATGTCCGTTTCTGTTTTGTTCTCTTCCACATTGTTTTAAATCACTCACGAACATTTGCCTCCACTCTTTCCAGGAGGTCTCTGTTGATTGAATAATTTGTTGACGGGCGCTTGCTTCAATTCGTCTAACGTACGAAGCTTGCACCTGTAGACACGTGAATGCGGTACCCCTATAGAAAGAAATCTCGTGTGGACTGGTCAGGGGACCGAGGAGGCCACGAAACTGTCACCAAATCTCGAAATGAGACGATTGGGAAACAGGGAGCGAAGAGCCACAGAAGATTTAGCAGCAACCACAAATGTTAAGGATCCACACATTTCCTTTCTAACTCGGGGATGAAAAAGGTGTTCAATATATTGTTTTCACGCTTAACCGATATGCGTTGCTCTAGTCACCGAGTCGCATCTCCTAACGG
This sequence comes from Gryllus bimaculatus, assembly GCA_017312745.1. Taxonomy (NCBI): domain Eukaryota; kingdom Metazoa; phylum Arthropoda; class Insecta; order Orthoptera; family Gryllidae; genus Gryllus; species Gryllus bimaculatus. The sequence continues at coordinate 3,080,781 of BOPP01000067.1, read as the reverse complement.
AATTATCATAGGCGAATATGCGTTGCTCGCGAGTTCACGGGTTCGTGGTGGCAACTGAAATTGAAATGCCATGAGTCAGGGAATGGATTGTAACCCTCTGCACGTACCTCCCTTTTCTAATTACAGAGTACTAGCCAATCAAAAAGTACTCTACTCTTCTGCCCCTCCTGAACATCATTAAAATAGCAGCTTCTTACAAGAATGCATTCACAATGATAACTTGTGGTGCCGCACATACTTTCTTGCATTATTTCTAAATTCTGAAGTTTTCGAAAATTCAGAGTTGATACCAAATGAAACCTGTACTATTTTAAGTGTCCTTTGCTCTATACGAAGAAAATATTTAAGAAAAAATGCTGAGTCGTTTTTAGAAAAAAAACTACTAAATAACCTTTAATTCGAGGAAAAATTACGCGAAAACTACTCGTTTTCTCAAAAAACACTTGTGCGTGGCCTTATTTGAAGAATTAAATTTTTAGAACAGATTACACCAAGACAATACGGAGGGTTACACGGAATTTGCTTCAAATATCACATTTCATATATCTGTTTCCCTGGCACCAAAAGATCCATAGAATAGTTGCTGAAGATAGACATACGGACACATACACGGAAAAACCTGTTACCTGGCTTACTCTTGATTGTCTAAAACTAATGTAGGTTCATGGTTAATAAGTAAGTTATTTTTTAACAGAAAGAATGTTGTTTTATTCCATAACTAGTAAAAAGTCACAAGGGTTTAAAAGTTCTTTTTATATTTTGAAACAAAACATTCAAAATTTGCTGTATATTCTTCACACTATTTAATACAATCACATCTCTTTGCAAAATGTCTTGTTACGTTCTTCAAGATATTTTCTTACATTACTGAGCTTTAGTCGATAACCCGACTGGTGTAAAAAGTCATAGTTCCAAATTTTGATATTTTATGAGGCACATGCATCGACCATTTAAATCGGGTAAAATACGTTCCCTAATCCAAACTTTTAACGATTTAAAATGATGAACCCAAAATGTAGCTCCATCATTCACTGTCAGCCGCTAACGTCGTTCACGTACGTCAAACTACTTAGCTTTATTGGTTTCTCTTTCAAAAATTTAAACGCTGAGGTAGGAATTAGATGCATTGCAATATTTTCTTTTGCAACCAAAACCCCAACTGAAACCCATTATAATTATAAAACTACTGCAACTAATAACCTGGACACACAGTACTACTACGAAAGTAGTTGACAACAAGGAGCAATACACCATACTATATTAGTCTTTCAATATTCCACACCTGAACCACTTCATTCACAACAGTTAATATTAAACGGCTATCTTATTCGTATATTTCGTCTAATTGGCCATAACAAAAACATCGTTTATCCAAAATTGTCACGGTAACTTAAAAAAAGTATTCATATTTCTTTGACCACAAGGTTTATCAATGGCTTTCCATGTAATAAAAGGTTTTAACAATATACACATTTGACAAATTAATGTTAATAACTACAATAACTATAACGATTGACACGATAATTCTAGAAAGAAACCTTCAAGTGTTATTTTTAGATGACGCAATGAATGAGATCTTACGGATGAAGATGTAGTCAAATGACCAAGCAAATTATGGAAGTTGAAAAAGCTCTTTGGGGAAATGAGTTTTAACTCTCCGTTTCTCTGCATTTTTTTTTTTTTTGCTGCGTCTAAGTTCCACTTTACACCGCCCACTGATTTCGGATGGCTTGCATCGCTGCGGTCAGCTCTCTCTATATCCAACATTTTTACTTACAATCAAACTCCGGTCAATCTGTGTGGTCAGTCCAACGGACACAGCAAGTTCGAGACTGGTTTACTTTGTGTTCTCCCCCGTTTCCCCTACCTCGGAGTCCACAATTGATCAACCATGATTCATATCATCAACGCCATCACCCTCCTCATCTAATCTATTCATTAGAGTTGGGATAGTCCACGAACTCGGGTATAGCTTGCTTATAGAAATAATAGATTTATGTAGTCGGTACAGTAGATTGGCAACATGAATCTTTAACGGATTTATCCTGAAAGAGTCGTTTATTTCTAGCCAAAAGACACATACGTCTTGTAAACTATCTATACGATTTTACCTGTAAAAGGGTTTTCAAATTTTATTTATTCAGTTCACTAAAAAATTATTTATTACATGCATCACTTTTCCTGGGTACCGACGATATGAGAGCGGTGATTTGCGAGTAAGGTGTCAAATTGCAAGATGATGCAAATATTGATTTTACTACAAATCAACAAGGGCCTACGTATAATATTGATATTTTATATCCCTTAGAACTTGATGCACCAAATATTACAGTAGCGCTCACTTTATACATTAATGTACTGGTTCAGACTTTTTGCTGAATATCAAACTGTCATATGAGACGGAGAAAGATTCTGAAAGTATTTTGTGAGGGGACAGTTTCAATTCCGTCTTTGTCATAAATATATTTGAAATTAGAATAATTTTTTGAAAGTTTAAAAAATATGTAAGCTATTCATAATAAGAATACTTCTTTGGATGTGATGCGAACTTTATGAGATAATTGTTCTGAATTAATTGAGATAAAATAAAAAACAATCGTTCACTTTCGGGGTGTCGTGGCCATCATCCCCCCTTTAGATAACTTTACGATTGTCATGAAGAAACTCGACAACACTACGATGGTTCCGAACACAAGGAATCACTGGTGAGAACACCTCATTTTACTAGGAATTAGTATTAGTCTTTCGTGGAACCGCTAAAACTGCTAAGGTCATTAGTCCCGTCAGTATAGCGCGTCTTTTTATCATGGGAGATAGCAGTGTTCTTCCACCTTTGGATGACGATATCCGACGCCGACCTACACGTCGGCTTGCAGGGTTTTTTCCCAGCCAGGTATCACCCACCAGAGAAGCACCGCCCCAGTTGGGGCAAGTTCTAAGCTCCTGACTGGTCTCCCAACATGTGTGGTAGTGTAGGACTTGTAAATACAAGTGTGTGTAAGTAAGGGGGCAAGGAAGAGAAAAAAGGATCGTGCGCGGTCCGTGACCCAATTTTAAGGATACTGATCCGGTGTTTGTTTGGTATTTGCCAGCGGCTGAAGCCACCGTCGAGATTTGAACCCTAGGACCTCCCAGTCAGAAGCACTGCAGTGACAACAGTTGATGCCCTGAGTAACCTCAGCCGGTGGTGTTCTGTGGATGAAATGCATACCTGAATATAGCTAACTCGTGAGATAATATTGTAAAAATCATAATCCTCGCACACCTAATTATGACTATTTTGCGCAGCTAACTACAAGTTATCATTTCTCAAAAGTTACGAACACTTATCATCGAGGCATAATTCTACCGTGTACGGCTCCAAAAGGCATTTGCACGGATGGAGCAAAGTTCAGTTCGGCCTCTCCCATGAACATTTTTGAAACGTTAAAAAAAGTCTTTACTTCGTAGTCCGACAGGTCGGCAGCCGGTGCCATGGTTACGATTCATTGACATTCGAGCCCCCCTCCAACACTCCCGCAGTGCGAACGGGCGAGCCAACGCTCGCACTCACATTTTCTCATAAAATACGAGTAAAAGCAGCCGCCCAGAGAAGACAAAATCGCTAAGACGGTACGGATCTTACCAGTCTCCGCTCGAAGGGTCTGAGGCTACGGGTACGAGTCCTGTCACGTGTGTTGTTTCGCTCGTGTGTTTTGGCGGGCTCTCCCAATCAAAGTACCGCCATTTAACCCTCATACTTCCTTTCACTCTTCGCCGACCTGAGGCGCGCACTGACTTGAGACATTTGGAAGTGTGCACATCTGTGGGTTCGAATCTCGCATAAAGTATGTAGTGGCATGGAATGCATTCCTAGCACACCATGTATCACCCTTGCACTTAAATCCTATCCTTATCACATTTACCTTCCCCGGCAAGTTGTGGAAAAGACTAAGAGCGCGACGTACGGGCAGCAGCGTCAAACCACCTGGATGTGGCCTAGCCCCCTTCCTTAATGTAAGGACTAAGCGTAATAAACTCGAGATCTACGCGTTTCCGATATACCACGAACGGTAAGGACTCACGAGTCCCATCGGCGCGATGAGTGGGGACATTGGTACGAACCATGGAGGCTGCACTTGGAGGAAAAAATCTCGTCCATGAAGGGAGGAACGTCTGCAGTCACGAGAAGTTGCGAAACCTTTAAACGGGGATAATACCAAAAAAGCGAAGCAAAAGCGTAGACTATTTTACCATTCTAGTCGTATTTAGAGACACCCTCGAGCATATCAGTTGAGGGGGATAAATTATTTACATGCATCCGAATATGCAACATTAATTAGCAATTATTGACATAATTCGTGGATTTTTTCAAAAAGGGGATGAGGACTCTGAAGTTGAGTAAATTGGCAAATCTTAGTTTTTCTTGGTATCAAACAGTTGGTCAAAACTTTTGGAAGGATGCCTCCCTGTGTGTACTAACTACGTAGTATATGATTAGAGAAAATATTCTAACGTTGCCGCGAAAAGTGTCGCTTTTTGACATTTTTATTCCTCTTTACCCTTATGTATTCGTTTTTAATACATTGAGAAAATCCATCACCCCTAAAAAATATAGATTCGCGTTCTCCGACCCTGGTTCTACGCATCTGCGTACGAATCGGCAACTTCCTCCAGAGGGAGACATTTAAAACTTCAGGAGATAAGCATGAAACTCGTTTATTCATTTTTAATTGAGGTATAACTGATAAAACAAAGTTAAAAAACCAACAGGACAATTAACAAAACTTGGATTATCTGATTCGGTAATTTAAAACAAAATAGCCTTCTTTTTTTACTAAAACCCGATTTATTGATTTTACAGCCTTCGCCAGTTTGTTCTGAAGAATAGTCAGTTTATGGATATTAGGAAATTATTATAGAATATGACGGGCGTATTTCATTACAAAAATATCCATCTCGTAAAGATATTGTACGCCACAAATCGACGTTAAAAAACATCGGCTTAAAAAAATCGGATGGTTTAATAAAAACATAGATATTTTGTAAACATTGATGTCGCATGCCTATACATCGATAATTTTTAAGTGGCCGATGACAGGTCATTGTTTTACGTCCTGACTTATAAAAAAATATTTTAATTAATTTATTAACGTCCTTCTAACGGGGCTGGTGGTCTCAGAAATGTACTCACCAGTGATAAAAATATTAATTTTGTAACGCAGGCGCTGTAATGATGACTTAATGTCGTCGGCCACTATATGAATGTTTTGTAAATATCGATGTCGCTGTCCCTACACATCGATATTTTTGAAGTGGCCGATGACAGGGAGTGGTTTCACCTCCAGACTTATAAAATGAATATTTTTAATTATTTTGTTAACGTCCTTTTAACGGGACTGGTGATCTCAGAAATGTACTCACCAGTGATAAAAATATTCATTTTTTAACGCAGGCGCTGTAATGATGGCCTAACGTCATCGGCCACTATATGAATGTTTTGTAAACATCGATGTGGCAGTCCCTATTTTTAAAGTGGCCAATGACAGGTCGTTGTTTCACCTCCTGACTTATAAAGTGAATATTTTTAATTCTTTTGTTAACGTCCTTCTAACGGGGCTGGTGGTCTCATAAATGCGCTTACCACTGTTTTAAAAGATTTAATTTTATAACGCAGGAGCTATAACAATAACCTAATGTCATCAGCCACTACAGAAAAATCGAAGATGGTGTTCACCGAGTCCAAGCCAGGAGACCGCGCGGATTGCCAGTGGCCTGCCGAGCCAAGTCGCGTCGCGTCGCGTCGCGTCGCGTCGTCGCTCCGAGCGAAACATCAGAGCGACAGGCGCGCACGTCACAGCGCGCGGCTAGCCGCCCGGCCGGCCGGCGTTCCACTCTCCGTTATTGCGCGTTAAACCCCAACGGCCGCCCGGCCGTGGTTATGTTACGTCGCGGCGTAATACCGCGCCAGTGGCGACGCGGCCAACGTCCGACCACGCGGTTCGAAGTTGTCACAACTTACCTTGCCGAAGCTCCCTTTGCCGATGGCGCGCAGAATTTGGAAGTGGTCGAAGTTCACTAGAACATAGAAATAAAAATCCGGTTACTCCTTACTGTTCCTCAAAAGTGGTAACTATGAAAAAAACTGTTCCCGCAGTAAAAAAAGAAAAGAAAATATGATTTAATATGAAACAAATAAAAGACGTTTATGCAATTAGTTTATAACATTAAGCTTTGTTGCACGAGGACATGATTTGAATATGAGCGACGTCAGGAGCAAGCTTTCAAAGTTGTACGAAAGCAATAAAGAAACAATATAAAAAAGTTGCATACGTTATTGTTTATATAAAAGCGGTATAAATGTATAAGAGAATCAAACTTAATTAAGTAAAACAACGTTTATGTCACGTCTCGAGTATTTGACATCTGTGCTGGAAAACTGTTGTCAAGCGCCAAAAAATACTAATACATCATCATTTGTGTTATAAAATGACATTTTATAAAGGTTTTTTGCAACGGAAATTGTCATTTATAATGCTGGTATACAAAAAAAAGGTTCAATGTTAAAGATTTTGGGGGGACGGGATTTTTTTCCTTTATGAAAATAAAATTGTTCTTTTTATTTACTTCAATTCAATCAGAGTTTACCCAACGTTTATTTTAGTTCACTAAACCAACATCTTTCCTGTTAGTCTCGACCTAATATTTATGCTCCGAACCAACAGTTCTGTGCCAGGTTTAAAGGATACTGGATTGGGTACTCAACACATTCTAAATGGAACTCTTTAAACTCCGTCCTCTGTTTGAGGAAAACAGTTGTAAGGCGGCATTTCGTTCCTCTAAAAGTTTTAAGTTTTGCAATGTTTATATTAATTTCTCAAGAATAAACGTAATTTCTTTTCTACATATATTATTTACAATTCCAGGTAACATTGAATCGGTAAATGTATTCCACGGGAACATTCACTCAAATACAAACAGTACGTTAACGTGTTAGTTACTTCCTTTCCAAATTTTGCTAATGTCAATATGTTGTACTCGCTCATTTTTTATGATACATTTATGGTATTCAAATAATATTCATATGTTTGAAGAAAAATAATTAACTAAGTGAAATATTGAAAATTTTCAGTAAACGACAAAATTGTATCTTTTACTGAAATTATTACTGAATATTACTTTAAAAAATATGATTCTTAATAATAAAATTAGTGCAGTTTACACATAGCTTGAAGTTCACGTCGGCAGATTCATAGGATTTGCATTTTGTAATGAACATGTGTATGTAAAATAAAGATCATTAGAAATGGTGCTTTATATGCCAAATTGCAACTAACTACGCTGGTCAAATATTGTCTGAAAACACCTCATCATTATCATCATCATACGAGATACAGCATCGAATACCTTACATACTAGATACCAAAGAAACAATATCAAATGGTAAATTTTGCATTCTCATTTTTACTTACTGATTCTTAGTTCCAATACTGACTCATTGTTATTTAAACACTTTGTAGTTAATTTTCAAAATATGTTCTGTTTCTTTTGACTTGTATTTTTGTATTGTATTTTTTCATTCTACGCTAATATTTTTCAATAGTGTCCTCGTGTACATATATTATACACGAAAATGCGGAACAATCAAGATTAAAAGGGAACAAAAAAGAACGCGTGTGCACAACGCAATTTTATTAATGAACGAAAGGAAGATAAAAGGGCAACAATTGCATCAAGAACACGCACAAATACCCCTTATGAGCCGGTAAAATGTTCCTCGTTCCCGGAAGCTAATCCTCGTTCAACAAGGTGTCCAGATGCAAAGGTCAAGAAGTCACAGCTAGGGACCGGGAAATCGTTGCGTTAAAAGTCCATCAGCGGATTGCGTTTTCCGGTAACAGGCGGGCGGACTTCCGATCCTGGAAGCTCTCCATTTAGCTCACCAGTTTGTGGTAAGCCAAACGAAAGCGGCCTCCAGCAGATTATTTACCCAAGTAAAAACCGAAAAACTTTGTTAACACAGACAGCGCTTGGAAAATTACTGAGATTTCAGTTAGGTCTGAAAAAAAAAACAATTCTCGAAATAAAAATATTCAACTTTAAGTAACTTCTGATGAAGTTAGAAGTTCTAAATCGAGAATTCACTACAAGTAACCCAGCGTTGAAAGCTTACAAGGCAACCAGAAAACATCATTTTAGCAATATATTAAGTTTCGAATACCATTTGCTGTCATAGGCACTATAGAAGATTAAAGCGTTTCATATGCCAATTAAGAACATTAATGTACATAAGATAAAATAAAAAAGTTTACCAAAATAAACCGTTGAAAGTGTTTAACTTATTTAATGTTTATGGAAAAAAGGAAGGAAGACAGAGGATGTTTTATGTATTTCTCAAAATACGCATAAGTAACACCAAAACTAAACTTGATCAGTCTAAATAACCAACAACTGTAATGCACAGAAGCGCATCGCAACAAAAACCAATGTCGCCCAACAAACCACCAGTTCCGTACCTTCTTCGGATGACGTCTTTTTGCCCGCCGACCTCCCAGACTGGTAGGCTCCCATGCTGACGGTCGCGCGTGCGAGGCCGAATCAAAACAACGACTCTCGGCCGGCCATGGCCCGACCCGACCTGACCTGGGCTGCGAGGGAAACGCGCTGCTGACAGGTGCTGTACTCGAGCGCGGTGGCGCCGCACGCGCCTCCACGTGCACCCACGCGCTCGTTTCCTCGGCGGCGCGCGCTAAACGTCCCCACTGTCAGCAGCGGCACACTGCGCCGCGACGCGGAGGCGCGAACTGCTGCTGACGGTGGCGCCGGCCGCGACGGTGGCGACGGGCGCGGCCGGAAGAGGGCGGAGTCGCGTTGGCGCGGGCTCGCTGCGCAGCGCGGCTACGCCATCAGCAGCGCATTCTGTGGACGCCGTTGCGAACTACTATCACGCTCTACATGACTACCGCGGTTTATGACGTTACTTTATTTTTTACTATACTATTCATATGTCTTTTGTTTTTTAATGCTAGAATTCTCAGAGTTTCTTCTGTTTTTATGTTTGTGTTAGCCGAAGAACTACTTTTTTTATTAAAATGGACAAAAAAGCTATTGAGTTTAACAAAACTTTCAATTTTAATTAACTTTTAAGTTTGTTAAAATCAAACGTCTTGTTAAGGTGTTAGTTATGTATTGTGTAAGGAATGAAAAATGTATTTGTTGTTATCAGACTCTTTATCAGGTCTATCAGGTCTGAAATCAGACTACTAAAATACCTACATTGTTTTCGAGAGCCCCTACAGTTTTCACGTAGCAGGAAGGCATCTGAAATAGTACATGTCAATCCCAGATCCTAGAGATATTGGGGAGGGGGTGTGAGACCTAAAAAATATAGGATTTGGGTTGATGAGGTGCTCGTAGACAGTGCGCCGGCATTCTCCTGTAAAATGCTTACAACAAGCAGCCAGCAGCATCAGTTTTAAAATATTTCATCTGATGTCGCTGATTTTCAAAATTAACAACAAAATCGACTAAAAACATAAATCTCCCTCAGCTTCCCGTACACAACCGCGTGCATTACCCGAACAGCAGTTTCAGTGTATTCAATAACTGTTTTTTGATTTGCATTCGTTAATAACTAAGCTTTAGAAAATAATATTAATTTCGTTTATTATTAATGTTTTAACATTCAATAATAATAGGAATTAGGATTTATATATTCCTGAAAAATATGCCGATCTAAGAATTCTTACAAAATTATTTAATTTCATTCAAGTTAGTTTATAGACTAAGATACCCTAAATATATGATCGACATATGATTATAGAAAAAGAGTATACTAACTTGCTTAAGAATTTTGTTTCATTTCTTCGCTTCCTAACTACACTTTTTCTACACTGAGAAATGTGTTCATTAAAATGAAAAAATATCGTTAAAAAGAACAAACTTTCAGAATGTGTGCATTACCAACCCGTTTATCCTATTACGCGCCTCGACGTTTATAAACTTTATTTTGTAAAGATATATTTAAAGTACATAAATTTAAGTTTCAACTTTGTTTTATTCTTAGAATATTTATTTTCTTTTAGATTGTTAACACGTTTAGAAGATTCAAGATCCATGTGTTACGCGGAGGGCGGGAGAGAGAAGGAAATAAGCGCCAGTTCCGTTGATGAAGTAAAAATTATTGTGAAGTTACAAGTTCAAAAATTGGGGGTTTTACCCTAACATAATTATGTTGCTCGTAAAAATTACTTATATTATTGCCAAATAAATTTTCATAATTTTTACTACGTCGTTTAGGTTGAATACGCGGCAAATTTGTCACCCCTGTTTCCACCTACCCAGTCAGTCGTTCGACAGCTCCCAATCGCACAGGTAGGACAGCTGCCTTCTCCTCAAGCAAAAATCGCGGTGTACGAAAACCTTGTGATACAATAAACGGAAGGTGATGTATTTTTTTCACATTCTAACAATGAATTACATTATGAGTCTTTAGTTTTAACTTATGGATGGAGTCTACCACAATCTTGAAGATAGCGATTCTTTTAGATGAAATTTGTTCTCCAGAAATAGTTCTTTCATTAACGTCAGATACATATTTTTGAAAATCTTGTGAGTGCAGTTTGCGAGCAATGTTAGTGAAATATGGGAAGAAATATTAAAAACGTGATTTTCTCAAGAACGGCTCAATTTTTTTCTTTAAATGTTTTGTACGGATAGTGTTGAATGCACTCAATAACGTAACATGAACTTAAATTTGGTTTATTTATGTGTCTTTCCAAAAATTTCACAAATCTATTATTTTGAAATACCTCTCACGTCGTTAATATTTACTACACTGGCCATTTAAATACATTTTTCCATTTGGGAGCAGAAATTCTTCAAATGAGTTTCAGTTGTGTTTCTAAAAAAATAATTTTCTATGAAAAAGGCCATTTTCAAAAACGCTCGAACGATATTAAGTTTACTTTTAAAAACTCCTCCAAATGTTTCAATGAAGGAATGCATGTAAGGCCAGGTTTTAATCTTCCGTAATATTTGCCAAGTCACATTTCAATTGAACTGGTAGGGATGCAAATAATGGAGAAAACTCGAAAATTTGTCTTTAATGCGCCAATGTATGGCAGTTGAGAAGCCCAGGAGCGAAACTAAAAAGATAGCCCAGTCTGAAGAGAAAAGGAAACTAACGGATATGAGAAAGTATATGCTACTTTGTAGCACCACTACTTGCAATGCACATTGAAGTAACTGAATTGTACAAAAATAAAATTTCAATTCTATTAACATTGGAATATAAGAATTCAGGCATTTTCACAACCCTGATTCACAGGTGGAATTTAGCTAAAAGTCAATGTTAAGAGGGAAAGAATTATTGTTGTATTTCATCCAATGCCCTGTGGCACGAAGCAAAGAAGCGAGGTAGCGCTCCTGCGTGGAGGGGTTGACTGGTGCTCTAAAAATAGCGCAAGGGACGAGACAGGGCCGGCGATTCAAGGCTTCAAGGTCAGCAAGCGCCTTTTCTCCGGTGAACTGCAATGGGTCGACGATCCCAATGCAAATATTCACCGACAATACACTGACTCTTCCAAGACGTGTAAATTTACCATATTGGCACAACAAAATTAACTATTATAAGTGGGTGATTATAACAGGATCATGTGATATTATTCACAGAATCAAAAACCCATGGAATTGAATTCATGCAAAATATTTTTATTTTTAGTTTAGGATGAGATTTAAAAATTATTTCTTCGCTTCATTCAGGAAGTTGTATTTGCAATAAAAATACTTGCCAAGTATGAAATAGAGAAAGCATAAGTATATGCAGATTTCTGATTTTGTAGTATCTTTTTAGTTCAAAACATGTTTTTAAGAATATTTTCGTCAATACTGAATCTGAAATGTTAGAGGTTGCATTTCGTGTCTCTTAAGTTTTATTGTGTATTCTAGCAGAATCTGGAGTGCTCTCGGGCTTTAGGTTTCTTTAGGCTCATTCGCGAAGAATTGGGTAAATATAATTTTTCGAAAATAGTATAAATAGTTAAATTAATGGTCCGCCAAAAATCGTTGAATAGGAATGTCTACAGAAGTACAGTATCCAACTGTCAATTTGTAATAACGAAATGTTCGTATTAGTAAAATGCCAAGATGACCTTCATATATTTTATTTAAGCACAATAAATGGTAATGTTTGCCAACGTATTCTTTATAATATTAATAATAATTCCGTGACATCAGGGAGCATCATCTGAACAGAGAACTTCCAGCATTTGTTTATTAAATTCAGGGTGTTTGTAGGTTTCACCAGATTTGGTTCTAGGTGTCTATTTAATTAATTACAGGTATTATTAGTGCAGAATACCTGTTACCTCAAGATGTTTTGCGAAATTATCGTCAGTACCATTTGGAAAAAACATTCCTCATGTTAAAATATTCATGCAAAATCTATGGAACTGATTCTTCGTCGACTCCTATTGTCTCGACAACTGCACAGATACTCAAACGGTGATCTTTAGGGATGAGATTGCCTACTTTTTAAAACGTTTTCATCCGTTTCGAAGTGGAAGAATGTACTGAGTGTGGATCATTTTCGATTTCTTCGAATCCTTCTTCAAACAGTTTATACCACTCAGAAACTCCTGTGCGCGACTTCACTTATCACCGTTTACTTTTTGTAAGAAGGAATATGTCTCTCTTGTGGGCTTGCCGAGTTTCACTAAACATTTCACGTTAACACGTTGCTCTATTGGACTCCTACCATTTTTCGGAAGACCGGCAGGTACACGTCGCGATGCGAACCAAGGCCGTAACCCGCCTGAGTAGGCAATGGCCGTCACCCCGGCTGGAATGTGGAGGAGGGAATGTCAGAAGACGACTGTCAGGCGTTTGATAATAAGAATCGCGCTGTTTGTCTTACAAACAAACAGTCCCTTTCATTCTAGCCACAACTCGTATGTGATATTTACCCCTGAGTGATAGGCAACTTATCATGCTATGATGTTTGGCAAGCAGCCTAAACGAAATTTCTTTGCGTGGGAGCGTGACTTACTGAGGACCACACTGCCTTTCCTTCTCAGTACTTCGAAGTTAGCGCACATAGGTCGTCAGGGTAGACGTACTGGAAAAAAATTAGCTGCCGTCTGCTCTGATCGGTAATGTTTCGTGATTAATCGAATCAATACCCCACATGAGAGTTGCACACCAATCAAAGGTAAATGTCTCATACTGAACCTAGTTTTACGAAATTTCCTACTATATGTTCATTGGCAAAAAAATTATCATTTTTGACTCCACTATATGATCTAGAAATTTGCAACAGTTATTTTGAGGTATCTTTATTTTCCTCCATGATTGGGTTAATATCCGAACCGAGATTTAATACATTCTGCAAAGAAAGAAAGAAAGAAAAAATTTTCAATCCGTATTTTTAATTTGCAACGCAAATGATGAGTACATTTTGCATCTAATGGTCACTAATAATAATTATTAAAATTATAATATTAAACTAAGTCATCTGTAGCTTGAGTATTGCATTCATGTTTCATTGTGTGTTTATCTTCCAGTAATTATGTTTTACTCCTACGACTTACTTTGCATCCGAAGGGGAGGTCGCTACAGTGTAATCTGGTATACAGCCACCCACAGGAGGTATCCACGCAAGGAAGATATTAAAAAAGTGAACATAGCGAACACATGGTAAGTATATACATTTAATTTATGGGTATAATAGGATTCAGGTATTACTAGCTCACTTGTAGATTGTCGTCGACACAATAATAAACTACCGTTACATCAGAGCTCCGCTTCACATTCAGGCCACAATCCAAGAAACCAATAACTGTGGTCTACAATTATTATTTTGATATTACACGTCCGAATACGCAATCGATAACCTCAAATATTGCCGGTAACCATTATTATTATTATTATTATTATTATTATTATTATTATTATTATTATTATTATTATTAATGCATATATCGCCCATCTCTGACTACGATACACGTTATTACACCAGGCCCAGTAATTTATCCCGGAGAGATTAGTTTGTCTTTACTCGCTATGACGAACAGCCTTATTCGGCTGTATCCTTTATTGGAACAAGGTTGATAACCTTGAGTAATGAACTATGATGTGATAGGATGATGATGAGGGGACCTTTGTACACCCTAGGTGCCTACTTCGCATGCAAACTCGGGCGGTCAGTTACATCAATAAAAACTTCCTCACGATGCAGTACTCAGGAACTCTTGCTTTGTTTGAATGTGCCAGTTCTTACGGCCAAGCCTTGCAGACGATGAAATTAGTTCTTCAGAGATCATCATCATCATCATTATTATTATTATTATTATTATTATTATTATTATTATTATTATTATTTTACCGTGTTTTTCACCACCTAGTCACAGTTGGAAGTTTGGCAATTACGTGGGAATATGTTTCCCGCTTCGCAATTTCACAAACACCGTTGCGACTTCGTTGCTTCTCAGTACTATTAAGTAATTGCTATTAATAATGTTTTGGCAGTTCAAAAAATGTGTACCCCACCTGGGAGACGAATTCGGAATCACCCGAATGTGCCAGGTCTACCTAGTTGGGCAGTCAATACCTTGAATAGTAAAACATCATTTATATGTATAATTATTATCGTTGTGATTATTATTATTATTATTATTATTATTATTATTATTATAAATATGGTTTTATCCTTCCTAAGGGTGTGAGGAAGAGGAGGGTCGAGTTTCCACGTGCAATAGAGTATCGTGTACGAGTATCCTAGCTTACTGTAATTCAAAACTCCAAACAAAAATATCATTGTCAAATTGATCATGTAATTGAAGATTTTGTTTCATCTTTCACAATCGTTCTGTTTACGTTCTTTTCAGTGATGAGCTGATTGAAACTATCAAAATTCCTCCGAAGTCAAAGCATGCTTCCAAGAGAATGTCTCTGTATATGGCTTCAGTACTAATGCATGGTGCATGCATGGTTTACAAGGCACAAGTTTTTACATTTCTCGGTAAGTTCTAGTAGTAAGAATTACTATAAAATAGTGACTTTCTCTACCTTTGTTTTGTTTACAACTTTCCTGCTTTTAATATACACGTCTTAGCGTTATTGATATTTCTTGTCTTCTTTATAGTTTGATTCATACACGAGATACACAAAACATCATTCGTTTAGAAGAACTTTATCAGATACACCGGACAGGTAGCTTTGTCAGTATTTAGTACTAGATATTCAACGCTCGAATAAGGAATGGAAATATTACCTAAAAATCTGAATTGTTTTATTGCTTAAAGTCTTCAAATGCGTGTTCATGCCTAAGGTGTCTCAAGGCATAAATTCAGCCCTGAGAACGTCTATTCGCGAGCCGGATAAAAATCATTGCGCATCGGACCTCACTCCCAGTGCGCAATTTGGAAAATCCGGGTCTAAAGAACTAAGCCTAGAACAAATGTTATGGACTTTATTTCTGAAAATAAACAATTCCGAGTATATTGTACTTCTTATAAAAATACATTTTTTTACACATTCTTGTTAGATATTGAACTTGAATTGCTCAAAGGCAAATTTGTTTTTCAAATTAATTTTTTCAAGCTATTTCTCTTTTTAAAAAAAGGCGTTTACTTATCCACATTACCTAAGTTGTAAAGAGAGCCACTGGATTTTTGAATGGTTTTTCGAAGATCTTTACCAACCCAATTATCTATAAAACTTTTGTTTTCAGATGAATGTATGCTTGTCATGGAAAAATTTCATAGTTCTTCGGCAGCGAAACTCACTGTCTTATTACGGTAAGGATGTTATTCGGTTAAAAATATAGCATAAACTTGCAATTAAATTTATTTAGCCTTACGTCGTCTTTTATTTATGAGACAGAAATGTTAGTTCCGTCGGAAAGACCCTTGACAACACAAAAAAAATGAAAATAAAATTTTAATTATCCTCTCATTTAATTCCAGCCAAATGCAATATATTACCCAACATATTACTTCCTTATTTAAATAAAGACTGAATTTCTTAATGTACTTTTCAGGGCCATGGATACAGAAAGGATCCCAGGCGATGAACGTCAACCAGGTAGGATAATTGTTATTGTAAAAGGAAGTCACGAGTTTTAAATACAAAATCATTATACTAGAACTGGATGGCACTAAAATAATAGGAAGGCCGAGAAACATAACAATCATGCGTATTTCGACACGCTGCTTTCGGAGAATCACAAAGACACAAATACCTTGCAATGTTCTGCGCGAACTTAGCCATTAGGGCGCTGTTTAAACTGAAATGATCGTCCTAGTGTGATTCGTTTATATTCGCGAGAAGTATTTTAGCATCAAAATGTCTTGTAAGTTGTGCGTTGCAAGTATTCACAGTTATTTTGCGTAAATCGCGAATACCGAAGGTCGGCCTACCTCGCAGAAATGTAGTTAAGCATCGACTGAGGTATGTAGTGAAGTTAGGTTAGGTCAGGTCAGGTGGTAACGTGTAGAGAAATTCACGTTTGACGTAGTGGAATCCGAAACTAGTCATCTTTTCCCTCACTGGTTTTTTAAACATTCCACCGGCAGTCTGATTCCTACTTATCGCATGGTAATCTCAACAATTTATTATCAGCGTAACGTACATCACTTTCCTAGCCATCTCATGTTGGCTAATCATGCTGTTAAATTCCGAATTATGCTCAAAGATATTCATATTTTGGACTTTGTCTACCTATTTTGGATAAAATAACATTAATGAACCAGTTGGCTAATTCGTCAGATTAGTTCATTAACCGTAATGTATATACAGAGTGTCCAGGCAGGAAAGAACTACGAAAATCATCTCTTATGTCAATTTTAAGCACATTTTGTCCAATAAACTCCTTCGAGATTTCAATCGGCTGAGTCGCAATAAGCACTCAAAAGTTGATTTGAAAAAAGGCTTTCCGTGCAAAAATGTGCATTTTAGAAACATATAAACTGTCCAGAAACATATAAACTGTTTATTATTTTCAAAAGAAATGAATATATTGGTTCACAAAGACAAATTAACCCAGAAATAAAAAAGCACCCAATTAACAAAATTCAATTTATTTTTTCATTTGATGTTAATTTTTTTGCAAACAAATATATTTATTTTTGTTGTAAATAATACACAATTAACATATGTCTGGAGTGTTTATATGTTTTTGAACTACAAAATTGTAATACAAAGTATTTTATCAAACTAACTTTTGAGTGCTTATTGCGACTCAACCATTCGAAATATCGAAGGAGTTTATTAGACAAAATATACTTAAAATTGATTTAAGATCTCATTTCCGAAGTTCCGTTGTTTCCTCCCTGGACATCGTGTATATAGCTTCGTCCAAAGTAAAAGCGTTCTCCTCCAACACGAGCGTTTTGGCGCCGAGCGCCTTTTTCCCCGTGCCCGAGCAGAGGAGCAGCGCAAGCGCGCCTCGCGGAGGAAGTCGAAAGCGCCGCCCGAGGTGCCGCTGGAGAGGCTCCTGGAGATGACGCTGCAGCCGCCGCCGCTGCCCGAGGCCATGGACGAGGCGGCCATGCGGATGCGCTTGGAGACGACGGAGGCGGCCTACACGTCCAAGGACCTGGTAGGGGCTCTCGCCGCTAGACTGCGCTGACATCTGCTCTGGTCGCTGATTGTCGTTTGATTCTTCGTATTCTTAAATAATTTAGCCACATATGGTCATGCATTCATACATACAACATTTGGCCATGTTTTCATATTCATAAAAACATTTTGGCCCTTGCTTTTTTTCGTAATCTGAAGAGTTTAAAAGTGTTTATTTTTTATGCAAAAAAGTAAAATTTTAAGTAAGCAGTTTTTAATCAAAAAAGTTTACTTATAAAATGAGGGGTTTGGGGAAGTAACAATTTAAGCCATATTAGACACAGACGCCTCCTTTTAGTAAATATGAATTTCTGATTCTGGTCGAAGTGTCTCATCTTCTTACTGCTCCACGCCCTTCATATATAAAAACATTACGTTATTGCTACTCTTCCAGACATTAATGTTAACTTCAATGTTCGGAATAACAAGGACTGTCGCAATTCACAACTAACCAAGTAAAATTACCTAATTACTACCAAATTACCTACCAGAAATTACCTGCAGAAATTCTAAGGTAACTATGCAGCCTTCGATCATGTGAGAGGTGTTTCTGATTTCGTTAGATACAGAAACTCGGGAAAACCCAAAACAATGAAACAGTTCCCATTACGACTCGAAAATGCATATATTTGTTATTTCGCATATTCTCATACTGCTTGTACTGACTGAAATATCATACTCAGTTCGACACTGCTTACAACAAACTGACAACGTGCGACAGCAAGGCTCCATGAAAGAAATCACATGCATTAAATATTTACTTATCACGTGTCCCATACCTTACTTTTTATATACTTGGTATGTAAAGAGCAGTTGTTCTGTATATACACTACACTTACGCTATATCAGTATCCGTGAAGGCTATTTTTGTTAAAATATTTAATTTATTGCAGTGGTTTACGCGAGTAAACCACTGCAATTTTTATTTGTTGTTACAACCAGTATATTATTTGTTGTTCTTGAGCAGTGAGTGTGCTACTTTGGGAAGACCATTTTGTGAGGCTTTGTTCAGAGGCTCTTTTGCTGCTTCAGACTACTAGTTTGTTCTAAACCCGATTCAGAGGGAGCCAATATTCACATGGCAATGTTGCGCAAGTAAAAGGTGGATTTTTAACAGACTTAAATCAGTTACAGCATTTTTTGTGTTCAATGAAATATGGGAAAACCTTTTGCATTATTTCTAAACCGATGGTTTTGTTCCCAAAAACTAATAACGAAATATTGTATTAATCGAAACGAAAATGGGAGAGTTAAATGCAACAATTTGATGTCTAAGTCCGCAAGTAAATTTCGTTGTCTAAAAAATACCTGCTAATCCTCTCATTAACACAACTCGACGTTCATTAAAATATTCGATTGTTATAAGAACTTTTTTTATTTTATCATTGTATTCAATGAAGGAAACACCCACTGCATATGAATTTTAGTGAACTTTTAAGTCACTGTAATTAATTATTAGACTTTAGATATTTAGTTTCTAAATTCCAATATTTTATACGCCTAAACTAAGCTCTTTCGACAGAAGTAAATTACATGTGTAGTTTCTTAAATGGGCAATAGAAGTTGACATAAAAAAAAATGATTTTTTAACATAATATACTTTTTACTTCATTACATCATGAGCAAAAAATTATGACCAATAACACAGGAATGTAAGACTAAAACAGATGTGAGTTTTTTTCTCTCATTGAATGCTCAAAATGCCTTTTCTATTTCAACACTTGTGACAAATGTTATTTTAATGTTGGAGTAACAAACACCACATTAATAGTTCTTTCCGTTTTAATGCAGAGTGCAGCCAAGGTAATAAGAAATTTGTATTTCACAAATATTTCAGCTTTCAAATATTCAGTTTAGATGATTTTAGTGTCAACAGCATTTTGAAAACAATCTTACATCAAAGACAGTAAAATAAGCATTAATTCAAAACTCTGAGTGATATGAATTTTATACATGTGTGTGTGTGTGGTGTGTGTGTGTGTGTGTGCGTGCGTGCGTGCGTGCGTGTGTGTGTGTGTGTCAAATACAAAGAGCGCGTATTTTGAGCATGTTTTGTTTGCAGACGCTGCTATCCTTTGAGGAAGCAAGGCTCTCCCGGGAAAGCTCCAAGGAACTGGGGAGACTGCCGCAAGACCAGCTCGATCTGTTCGGGGTTACGGATCCCCGTCTTCTGTAAGTAGTGCAATGCAGTCTACTCAAGGGCGACTTCAAAAAATACGAGTATTTAAGAGGGGTTTTTAAAAAAAGGAAGCATCTTTTTAAGATTAAATTTATTTATAGTAATAAAAATTTAACTTCATTTTTTCGATTGGTCGTTTTATACATACACAATTTGAAAAATCCAAAAGGATATTTGGTTAATCTTTCTACTAGTACTACTGTATACCCTAGAAACAGAATTTAATCTCTGAAACTTTAAATTTACCGTCTATTGTTATTTTTAATAGTGTTAGGACAATCAACAATTAAAATAAATTTTAACATAATTATATTGTTTTTATTTTTCATGCACCGTGTACACGTATATGAATAAAAGCCTATTGGACAGTTACTTCCAAGTTTGCGAGTTCAAACCCAAATCAAGCCGTGGATATTTAAGAGGGAAAAAATCCTTCGTTCGCCTTCCTTCGAAGGGAAGGAAATTCGTCAATCCCTTGTTGTAACCGGAAAAGAGGCTCAGAAAATCCACTGATGGCACTGCAGTCCCTCTGACGGGGAGGTTCTAGGTGCGACGGGGGTCCCGACGGGGACAACATTTTCGACACTAGCTTGTCAGCTAGGTCAAATTCAGTCACTGTCTGGGAGAATTCTAGCGTCCGGCTGCTCTGATCGATAGTTTTTCGTGGTTTCTCCGATCAACACCAGGCGAATGCCGGAGTAGTACCCTAACAAACGGACAACGGCCGCGTGCGATCTTTCCTTCCTCTTCCTTGTCTTATTCACTCCTCTTACACACACACACACACCACTAACACGCACTACACAAGCACACATGCCGGGAGACCGGTCGGGAGCTTAGAGCTCGGCCCGGCTCGGGCGGTGCCCCGCTGGTGGGAGATACCTGGATGGGGAAAACCCCGCTAGCCTACGGTAGGTCGTCGCCGGATCTCGTCAAACCGAGCGAAAGAACACCGCCAACTCCCGAGTAAAAACATGCATTACACTTACGGGGCTAATGACCCTGGTAGTTGACGTGCCCGGAATCACTAAAACAATCAATCAAAATCATGTTGTAGATTTATTGCGCGTAAAAGATGAAGTCTAAAACAATATTCTAAGCTAAGTTCAAATCGTCTGTTTTGCCGCCCGAGTGATACCTGCAAAAGGAGTCTAGCGAAGTTTGCGTGGTCAGGCAGAAGAGCTTGATGGCTTGAGCCTCTCCACGAAAATTAAAGGAGCATCGAATTGAATAGAAAACACGCACTTAGAAATGAACCACCTACAAATCGAAGTCCACGGTCATACTAGCCGACGCACATTGAAATAGAGCGGGCTTTAGGTGATGAGACGCCATTGTATGTACACGTCGATCCGGTGCAAAATCGATTGTTTCTTCAGATATACGTTTGTTACCACCTTGTGTATCCTATGTCTGTCGGTGACATTCTGGAGCGAGAGAGAGAGAGAGAGAGAGAGAGAGAGAGAGAGAGAGAGAGAGAGAGAGAGAGGAGCGAAATTACACTATAGCGTTGTCAACATTTTGCAAAAAAACACCAAAACCATTTTTTGTGAAATCAATAAAACATTAACGCGAAGAAATTAAGAACAACACTCAACTTTTGGCGCAGTTTTTGACATTGACGTCACTGACGACAAATAATACGTTTACAATACGCATACAAATAATAATACAAAAAATACATTTGCTCAGATCACGAGACGCGCCTGCGCCCTTGAACCAGTGTCACAATTCCAGCTCTCATTTCCTCGCTCGCAAGCAGTGACGTAAACGACAGGAACCCATTTCTGAGCCTACATGCATGCGCAAACACTAACGTTACGATACAGATATATAGGAAAATCACTCTCCCCTACAATTATCGGGTGAATGGAATTTGCTCGTAACTGTAGCCGAGGGGTGTGGCATTCTGATTCAATATGTTGGTGGTCGCATCTAGTTCACAGCCATTGCTCTGGTCAAAAAAAAAATGCGAAGCAGGAGACTGAGTATTCCGCCAATTTAGCGTTAATATCACATCCTACCGTCACAGTGTGGAAATACTTCCATTTATTGAAGCCTTGTAATGAAAATGTGCGAAACGCTTTTAAAACGTCAAATGAAACATGCCACGTTGATGCTTCTAACGAACGTTTTATGATTCGCCGAGCGAAAATGCCCTAATCTTCCATGAAAGCTCTGCCAAGGAGCTGTTTCTCCTAGATCTAGAGACGAAGAAATGGTGAGGATAGAGAAACTAAGAGAAGTGGGAGCATAACAGGAATAGGAGAATTTAGGAAGGGGAAGCTCAGTAAGTATACCGATGAATAAGTTTAATAGGGAGAAGTGGTGGAGTTCACGAGATGTGGATGTGAACGAGGAACAATGAGAAAATAAAGCTGATGCAGAGAAAAGTGCATAGTTAGGTTGGAGTTTTCGATGCGAAGTTCGTGATCACCGCCCAATTGACTGCATTTGTATCATCTGCACCTGTGTAGAAAACTGAATG
>BOPP01000067.1:3025894-3051028 GCA_017312745.1 Gryllus bimaculatus | reverse complement strand
AGGGAAACTGAACAAAACCTGATCGAGTTTGTTATTCGATCGAGAAACCTGATCGAGTTTGTTACAAGAATATTACTCTTTTTTTTAGTAATTGTGAATGGCATGGCATTTTCTATTGCACATTGTCAAATAAACAAGAAACAAATAAAATAAAACGTTGTTTGTATAAACAAATAACATTCATTTTCACAGAAGGAGCACAAACAAAGAACAGTTACCGTCAAAATTGAAATCTGTTAAATCAAGTATTATCAATGAAAACTTGTTTTAAGGACGACTTTCAATGAAAATTAATACATACTTGGTCTCTAAAATTAACTCCAATTTGCTTGTGAAAACTACTTCAGACTGAAATTATTTGTTAAGTGATTGTTTATATTAAATTGGAGTGATGTAACTGCAGTCCGTCTCCCTGCAAAGTCAAATGAAATATTCGCCATTAAGAGGTATTTTGTAACTGTATTACCATCTGTACTAGGAGATCATGAGGATCTATTTCTATTTAGCCCATTCTCAAGCTGAAAATGTTCTTTAAGAAACGTAAAATTCCAACCGGACAAGGATGTTCGTAATTAAATTATGTCCTCCCTGGCTGACAAGCAGAAGACAGGTATAAGGACACGAGATTTTTTTGTTTCCCGTCCTTGATTCCAATCTTATGATCTTCACTTGTTGAAAAGGCTCCAAATACACTTGAAAAATCTGCCTTTGCTCTGTCCACATGCGGGATTTGAATAGTGTCATTGTCTTCTCTAATTAAAGAATAGTTGGACCCGGATATTTAATTTTCTCGACTTCGTGTGGGCAAACAATCATCGGCCTTCTTCGAAACTATAATGGTATCTCCATTGGAACCAGAATTATTTATCTTCTTTGTCTTCTTCAGCAGAGTGACATCTGCATCCTGGCTTGCCTCTTTAAATATTATCTTTTACCTGTATTTCGGAGAATTGGCGGAAATACTTGTTAAAACACTTAAACTGATACATTTCAGTCCAAAGTGGTTTTAGCAACTGATCAATAAATAATGCGAGTTAAATTCACTTTTCCCCAGCCTACTTGGATAATTCTAGTTATGATAGTAAATATTAATTTTCACAATAGAAAAAATAGTTTCAATTGATTTCGAGTTTTGCCGATATACATTTTAAACTTACGTTTTATATTTCAACATTTCCTGGATTCCCGCACCTTCTAGCTCCTCCACACCTTCCTAATCTCGTCTTTCTTTTATGCTGAGTACACACTATCTCTCCTTCTCTCTCCCCTCTCTCTTTCTCCCCCTCTCTCCTCTCCTCTATCTTTCTCCCCCTCTCTCCTTCCCTCTATCTCTCTCTTCTCCCCCCCTCTCTCTCTCTCTGTATATCTCTCTCCTTAATTCCTCTCTCACACACATACTTTTCACGCTGTTTATTTGACGAAACGTACAGTCCACTCCGGATATAGTGAACTTGAATTAGAGAACTTTCGGGTAGCATCCATGCCCATATATTGCCAATTAACACTAGACATTTCGGCTTAAATAACTCCACATAGGCAATAGTAAACATAGAAAACAATTTATTATCAAAATAATTCGCGTCAAGACCAATAACAGAATGTCAATAACGTTAAAAGTTTGCAGCTCTCGTCACTTATTTTTGTAGCATTTACAGCGAGTGTAAGGGACTGTGGGAACACACCACTGAGAAAATAGTTTCAGCTTATCTGTGACAATTCTGTCGGACTATCAATTCTTAATCATTGCGGACTGCGAAATGAATACCGGCGAGATTCCAACTGGCTAGGACTTGTAAATGCGGTAACAGGTTCTTCCAGAACAGAGAAATCCGATTTTGATGTCAGAAAATGCAAATGAAAAGTGTCGTAGTAGTGCAAACGTCATTTAAGAGAATCCAGACTACGTAATATTTTCCGGTTGGGGATAATGAATAAAGTTTGGAGAATGTACAGACTTTCGATAAGAAGCTGCAAACAGTATTAGTAAAAACTGTACCCAACAAATAGTAATAAAAACTATTATTGAAATATAGAAATTTTGAATTCGCTCTATTTGGATATAACGAACCTTCGACAAATTCAAATCAATAATTGCAAAGAAATTAGTTTTCTTTCGCATTACCAGATAGTGAACTTCCGAGTGAAATAAAAATGTTGGTCTCCAATGGTTCGCTATACCTGGAGTCGATTGTATTCTAGAGCTTATTTTTGAAGAACACGTTTCTTCGTCGCCTACTTCTCATCACGATGTATATTTTTTTTAAGAAAGCCGTGTTTTTGACACTTTAATGTTGCACTCTTACAAAGAATGATAAAAAGTCAAATCCTATAAGACTGTTTCCTTAATTTTAACGCTTGGTGTTTCCTTAATTTTTTAAAATTATTTCTAAAAATGTCAAATCACGTTGCGCATGTTTCAGGTGGCTCTCCATCCTCCATCCGGAGCTGCCAGTCTTTTGTCACGCACAATTCACTTGTCACCTGCGCAAATACAAGAAGCAGTGAAGTAAGTCATCTGTTAATTATCGAAACACTATTTTGGATTTGAAGTGATGTCATCTGTACTAAGTGATGCAGTCTGCACAGTTTCTGTCTTCATACTTGTGACTTCAAAGCGAACACTGGGGTGGTTCTGTGTTGACATGTAATTGGAACATATTTAACAATGGGGAATTTTTATGTAGAGAATAAAGAAAAATATCCCATGGGAACGGCCGGCACTGCCAGGTCAGGGGACCGCGTAGGAGCTTCGAGGGGGCGGGGCTGGCATTAAAAAATAGTGATATTTTCTCGTGTTATTTCTTAAAGGTCATACAATTGTTATACTATTGCAACTTCAATCCTAATAATCTGCATCCAACTCTTGAAAAACTCTTCTTCAAAAAACTACGCAAAACTAAAAATAATTTGAAAGGAAAAATTATTTAAATATCCAAACAAGAGTAATAGATTGCATTAAGAAAAAAATATGCAGCTTTAATTTTGAAAATGAAGGTCAGTTTAGAAAAACGTTTTAACCTTTGCAATTTTCGAAATTCTAGGGGGTTTTAACAAAAGAGACTTCTGCGATTTGTTATTACTGAGCGAATTTTTCACTTTATAAGCGTACGATTTTAAGAAAAAAATTGGAGACATTGTATCAAAAGATAGATAGCCGGTCCTGCGCCATTTTTAGAGTACATTTCTCAATTGGATCAAAAAATACACAGAATAAAACTTGGAGTCTTTTTTTGAGAATTTTTTTGAAAATCTCCCAGAGACCACCCAGAATTTAAAGATTCGTAACAATGTGTTGGGAGATTGAGATGGGTCAGATCGATCCATATTATTAATTTTGGAGAAAATTCTGAACACAGCTTAGCTGCTAGTGATAGACATTTGAAGAAAACACATTTTCGGCATCAAGGGCCTTCAAAACGAATATTTTTTTAAAATATCGACATCAATTTTTTCAAGTATTATAGAACGTTTCCTATGCTACGTAAATTATAAAGTCAAAAAAACATTTTTCCTGTTTCTGGCTCACCTAAAACACGAATCGTCGTCAAAATACCGACAATGATTTTTTTTTTCAGCATTGCATAACTTTTTCTGTGCTAGGCATGTTTCCGAAAAAGCCAACGAATTTTTAATGTCTTCGGGTTTAGTCCTATGAATGTTCAAACCGACAGAGCACAATTAAAGTAACACATCTATAAAAAAAATAATTTTAACAATAATTGAGAGAGTACAAAACCTTGACTTGGAGGAGCCTGATTACCCCAATGAACCTAAGAATAGCGTGGCTAGCTAGTGTAAGCGTAGCTACTTGTAGGGCTTACCTTGCCACATATGTCAAGGATGAGGGGTCACACAAAGAAATATTCCAGAGGAGGATAACAAGCAAGTCCTCCAGACCACAAGGAGACACAGTCACTAACTCATATGTTTCTGTTTTTGTTTTACAATTGCAATTTTATCAATAGTTTTAAAACATTATGTTCTAGTAAAATATATCATTGTCTAAACATTTGTCTCAGGTATCTCAATAATGCCTGAACATGAGGTGTGTAAATTTTTTGTGCCCAGTCAGTATGTGAACCACACACATTCTTGAACTGTACTTCTCATTTTAACGAGATTTGATAATTTTGTCTTCATTATCAATATATTCTGTAAAATTCTTCGTTTATAAACATAAATTTTATTTTGCATATTTTAATGAATTTCTGCTCTCTACTTACACATTTGGTTTTCTCTTTCAGAGCTGAAGGGGAAATCGCAACTATTCCAGGTAACTATAAATTCCTCTCATAAATGAAGTTCAAATTGGTACATAAATATTAGAAGCCCTAGAAGTGTTATAATTTGCTTTATTAACCCATTTTATAGCATAAACACTAAGTTTTAAAAAATTTTTAAATTAATAGAATCACCGCTTCTTTGCAAGCAGACTTATGAATTTTTTTGCAGCACGTTTGCCTTTTGGTGAATTTGTTGTTCTTTTCTGTTGCAATTTTTCTACAGTTCTTTATTTTGTGATTTGTAATTGCAAGGGTTCATCTAGTTACAATGAAAAATACCCAAGGCCACACTATTCAACATGCTGAAGTACCCGAAAATCGAGAATTTAACTAAAACATTTATTGAATCTGAAATATCAATTTCATGTTGTACGTTGGCTAACCAATAAAATAAACTACACAGAGAGTTGGAAAATGATAAAACTTGCTATCAGTGTATAATTTGTTCTTAAAAGAATATCATATTAGTAATCACGAATATTTTAAAGGAGAATGCGACTAACACATACAAACATTGCGCTATTTCCATGAAAACTTGCAGAAATTCGAATTTGGAATTTCGTTGCTAATGCAAAAATACTCATATTTTCAAAAAAAATGTACATCTTATTTAAAGATTAATTTTGAAGGGCATATTTCATTTAGTAACAACTTTACTATCAATATTAGAGTTTTGCAATGTTAATTATTTTTGTAATTTTCAAAAATACAGAGTTCAATTCAAATGTGTGCTGTATCATTTTATAAGCGTATTTTGTGTTATTCTAAAATAAAAAAATTGAAGCCATTTTTGGGAAAATATTTCATTTTTAAACTGCTTTACTTCAACCAAAATTTACTCGAAAACTATACTTTCGTTTCACTTTCTCGCCCTTATGAATGTAAGAAGAGAAAGTATTGTAATCGTGCGCCAGATATCAGCCAATTCTCAATAGATAGTAGATGGAATAAGGAGCAATTTAAGGTGGGCCTATTCTCCACAAGGTCAACCCGTCATCCGTCCCCTTATTAATCTGGAGGTTTGCATTACCCAGGCAGAGCATATTTCTTCCGATGTTGAGGAGTTGATAATAAAATATACTCTTATGATCTTTCTGTAACTGAAACATTGAAGTTGTAGATACAGTATCTACAGAGATAAAAATGAAAGTAAGAATGTTTGACGGCAAACTCCCAGAAAAGACAACCAAATTTAATTATTTTAGGCTTGGTGGATCGTTGCTCAACTTAGGATCTGGTCACAACAAGACGTGCATTTTATTCAACAAAGTCTGGATCCAGCACCTATGACTTTTGAACGTTTAGTTGGATTTTTATTCATTTTGCTTCTCTCAGCGAAGAGGGCAGGCTGTAACTCTTGTATTTGTGCCTCTTCAAAAAACAGAATTTATATTTTCATAAAAAAATATGGCTATATCTAATTAGTATCAGAGGACTATAGACAAAACAATGATCTAGTATGTGTTGGCTTAATATGGTCTAGAAATAAAGCACAAATATTTAATAAATCAGTCCTATTGATTATATTTCTTTGAAAATAATACTTATTTGTTTGACATCTATGTCCAAATAAAAGCTATTGATGTAATACTAGTACAATCCTACAGTTAATAAATGCTTACTAATATAGTTTATTTCTTTTTCAGAACTTGCTGAGAGCATCAGTGTAAGTAGTAGAATACTCAGTATCAACTAAGTATTCTCAAATATAGATGAAGACACGAAAGTACAATTTTAATCCCTGTTATACCCTTTAAACAGATTTTATTATTACTGATATGACATTGCCTGATATTGCCTTCGATATGGAACTTGATACGCTGCATACCTGACTAGACTGGGAAGGTAGTGGTTATGAGGGAAATATGAAACCAGTTGAAGGATGCTACACATTCCGTTGTGGAGGGAATTATGGAGGGGGGGGCAAACGAAAAGACAAACAGTCATAATAACATCTAGTTAATTAGTACATCTGGATCATTAAAATTGGGTAATAAAATTGTATGTACCACGGGTGTCAACTGGTTCTATTGATCTCAGGTGGCGAAATCCCCTCGCGCTTTTTGTCGCCACTTGACCATTAAAACCCTTATTCATGCCCTTTGTGAATAAATAAGCATTGCAATTAATTAGTGATATTTTCACCTTAAAAGTATCCCCCTTCATATTTTACCATAATAGGAAACATTCCTGAGCAGCTATGCAGTGCTTTGCGTCTTATGACATAATGGATACTGACAATCAAGGTAACGGCTACTGTTCTCAAAGAGATATTTTTAATGATTTGATTTTTAGTGTTTATGTGTTCAAAAAATTCAGATTTTTTACGCGTGCAAATATTTTTTTAAGCTGCCGCCAAAATCAGTATTTTGAGGCCTAAGTACACAATTTGTCGAGAGCAATGTTTTGAAGCATTGAATTTGGGGATCTAAAGATTCTAAGAATTATTATTAACTATTGGCCTGGAGTAGCAAAAGCCTGCTCAACAAAACTACACAAAATAGTTTTCCAGAAAGTACCACTTCCACTGCTCAAGAACAAATAAAAACAAATGCAATAAATTAACTCTAGTATGATACTGTAATTAAACATTTAACAAAACCACGTCTTCACGACGCGATGACATAGAATAGTATACTATATTTGATACAATAGTCCTTAACAAAATGTCCCAAAATTTACTGTTTCATAACGCAGCGTATGATGTCAGCAGTGACGCGCCGAGTATGAGAATTCAGTCAGTACCCGCAAAATAAGAATAGGCGGAGTGACACAATCGAATATTTGCATTTTTTAGTCAAATATGAAAGTGTTTAATTATTTTTCAATTTTTCCAGAGTTCCTGAGAATCTACGATATCAGAAATACCTTTCACATGACTTCAGGCGTATTTTCTTTCAATTTCTCTATGCATTTGAAAATAGTTAATGTTACTTCAAGGAGAGTTCTTTTATCTCACATAAACACAAATACATTAATTGTGATTATGTGATAGTTTATATTATCATAATTAACGTACGTTAATGTAATAAACTTCCATAAAAATAACCTTATCCATTTGATATGTTCTGGTCGAAGATCATTAAGTCCTAAAAAAATATCAAAAATCACATCCCTGTTACAAATTTATGTATAAAACACTGAATCCATGTCCTTCTAGGCCATCCTGCCAGAAGCAATCGAAGAAGGGGTTTCGCACGAACAAATTCCTCTTGTAGAAGACCACGAGATGCCCCCACCGCCCGTCGTCCAAGCACCCTTCGATGTCACTGGCGCTGCTGACGCGGCTGCTGCCATCTCCACTACCACAGTACCCACCGATGCTATGGCCATCGCCACAGCCGCGGCCGCCACCGTCACTACCACGCCTGCCACCCTGCTGCCGTTAGTCGCCGAAATCTCAGAGAAGGGGGAGCCACTGGAACAGTTTGCGATTGTTGAAGAACCGGCTGCAATTGAGCCGTGGCCAGAACAAATGCAGACCGAAGATAGATCTCCAGATAGGCAACAGGTTATTGAAAGGTACTAATTTTGTTCATTTGTATTTCGAACCAGTGCACCGTTTTGAACCTCGAATTATTTTAAAATGTGAAAATTATACTGGAACACAACTTTGAATGAAATACCGCGCTCTAAACTCTGCATTTCGTACAACAGTCTGGGACTGTCCGTGAGTAAACTTAGCTAAACGTTTAAAAACGGCGAGACTAGCACCCGTGCAAGAGGTAAAATAACGTACGTGATAGAAGATAAATTTTCCGGGCTGGTAGGCCGTGGTTCAGTTGGCATTGTTGGGCCAAACGTTTCGTCCACGTCTGCGGTGGGCATCCTCAGTGGCGGCAGGATGGCGGGCGCACTATGCGGGTCGGCGGTTGGCTGGCGACTAGTCGCGAGGATAAATTTCCGACATCTGACCCACAGTATCACCAGCACAATTTGTTTGGACGAATTTCGCCAGACTAGTCGCCAGCCAGCCGCCGCCCCGCACACTGCACCCGCGACCCTGCCGCCACTGAGGATGTCCACCGCAGACGTGGACGAAACAATGCCAACTGGACCATGGCCTACCAGACCGTAAACTTTATCTTCTATCACATACGTTGTTTTACCTCTTCAAAATATTTCTTGAACTCGGAAAACTATGACATGTAGAGTACGACCGATTGGAATTATAATCTTTGTTTAAGACAACTTTTACGTTGATAACGAATGATACAATTGTACTCCCGGGAAAGTAATAGATTTTTTACAAAATATTTCCACCAAATAAAACTAACTTACGAAATCAGATGAAAGGGTCGGTATTCTGCCGAACAAAACCCTAACAGGAGCACGCTGCCTCCACCCAACTCCCAGTATTCTCAGGCTACCTGCTACAGGCGGACTCCCGATAGTCCATGATGCTAACAAATCCAAACACATTTTATCTTTCCCATTATCGGGCACTTAAAAATAAATTCGGCTAAAAAAGTGTGCTGGTGGTATGCACAATTGGGTCGGAAGTCGGAAATGTATCCTTCGGCACCAAGCATTCGCTTTTCCTAAGACATCTTCCATTCAGTCATGATTCTCCTCTCCTGCATAAAGGGTCGAAATAATGCAACGTCTAGTGGCTGTGTAAAGTGTATGGAATTCGAGGGCAAAAGTACAATTTTCATTTTGTTTTCTTGACACAGATGATCAGAGGTCACAGAAAGGTGGATTGATTAATTATCACCTATGAGAATTTTATGGCCTTTGAATTTACGACAATATGGTGTAAACACTCAGGAGAACCAATCATCAAAGCACACACTATCGAACCACCCAGACAATGTTCTATTAAAATGTATTCCCTTCGGAGAACGTTCAATCTAGAAGTTGTGCAATGTTTTGACATTACACTTCCTAGGTTGGTTACATTGTCCCATTAGCATCTACATAAAACATGATGAATGTCGCAGATTTCCACGAGTTCATTACCCGATCAGGATATTTGCAACCATATTCGTGAGAATCTTACTTTTTCCTAGATCGACAGCTAAATTGTTCTCATCAAATGCTGAGGCTGTCACTCAATCGGATTTTTTTTCTAGTTGTTAAAGTATTTACGAATAACATTTTGAGAAATGTTTGCTCTTGTCCTTTTAAAGTTTCGGCCCATTCTTAAACTCAATTTGTCTCTAAGACGCTTCAAAAAGATCGTTGTAAATTTATGTCCTGGTGTATTATTTCTAAAGCCAGTGTTGGTATCCGAATTGCTTAACTACGCTCCGTGATGTCACGGAAGTTACGCGACTCGAGACACCATGGATTTCTGAACGGGTGCCAGTCTGGGAATCCCGGTTACTAATGGCGCCAAGCCGAAAGAATAAAAGGCACTGTCACTGACTCCAACGTGACAAAACAAAAACTAAACGTAGGGTTACTACAGATGCCCAAGAAGGGCTGAGAGAGGTTTTGCGAAAAAGACGAACCATTTTTTTTAATTAAGAGAGCATTAAACACATTCGCATCTCTTGGCCAGATATCCCTTAATAAACAACCTTAGAGTGAGTTTATCAAACGGGTTGCCCCTCTGAATAGAGACCTCTCCGGGAAATTATAATTTCTTCCTCATCCTTCGGGAGGGCAGTTTGCCCTCATAGTGGTCTTATTTGGGGGTTTTATCGTGGCACCGTAGAATTGAGATGGGAATCAGATGGTCTTAGGAAGCTTATCCGATATTGCTACCATTCTTGATGTACTTGATTGCTCGTTTCCATTCTTCTGGAGTAAATTTTATGTAATGTTTAGCCCGGGAATCTAGATGGTAGTTCCTGGTTTGGTAACAATAATAGTTATTCTATTCACCCCAGAATTAATTTCTGCGAACTGTTCAGTCACAAAATAATAAATATTAAAAAGCTATTACCGAAAAACTAAAAACTAAACCACACCGCACTCCTTGAGTGCCGTTCGAACACAGATATAGACACAGATAACTAAACCCTGCTGGACGAACGCAGATAACTAAACCCTGAGTATATTTCGTGATGCAGGTAGTTTTGTGCCCGTGAAATATGAAATGAATGAAAAAAAATGAAAAATGAATTGTTCTGATAACAATGCGATATTGACGTTCTCCTGGGCACTGTTGTCATCATTTCCAGTAAAGTTACACCTCGGAAGCGATATTTTAATTTACAATTTTTATTCGTTTGAGAATCTATTAAGAGCTTTTCAACAATTGACTCCAAATTCGATCATTTTCATATCAAATTACGGTAGCATACAAAAAAATAATATGGGTGAAGTATGTAAAATATCATTTACGTAACGCAAGATTTTGTGCCAATAGTAACAGGTAAATTACGATTACTTCTCGGCCAAAATCATCACGGTCTGTCTGAGAATTAACAGTGAACCTCTCAGCAGCTGGCCTTTTCCATTTTTCTTCCTCTCCTTCTTGGCAACTGGTTCCGAGAACTTCTTCAGGATTCACTGTTTCTCCATTTGTATGTCTGTGTCTTGTCATTTAGCTGATCTTTAATCCTTTCTTTTTCTCCCTTTTTTGTTTTGCTTAGAACAAATTGGATGAGAATTAAAGATGGCATTTTGGAAGCACTACAAGAATTGTGGGCTGCAGGAAACGGTAAAACGACGTTTGATAAGATATGTCCTCCCCAAACAACGTCCAGAATGAAAGCAGCAATCTCTTTCAATGCGCTGTTACGTGAGTATAATACTTTCTCTATGTTGATTTTAATGCAGTGAGGATACTTGAAAAATGCAATATAGTGTAGACTCATCAACTTGAAAATAACTGGGTACTAACTTAACTACAGAAAATGTAAATGTAAGAGCTGGAAAAACGAATATCGATATTTTTATTACATACAATAATGTTTGATTCAAAGTTATTAATGAAATAATGAAAGTATTTTGCCAATCCTATCAAGAAACAAAACATCAATAAAAATACTTTACCCTTTATATTAAAAAAGGCAATGTCTTTACCATATTTTTTTTAGATTTCCACTATTTTAGAAGCTTTTACTGGCTTTACAATTATCTTCAGATCTATTATTAAAAGAACATTAAATATAAAACTAGAGAATAAAATCACAAAAAAATAATTTAAAAAATTACATTGCATGGATACATTTACAATTCATTTTGAACGATTATATAAATAACAAGTTCATTAAAATTAATTTAAAATGAAAGGGAAAGATAAAATGAAATAATTGTAACCAAATAAAGGGAAAAGGAGGAGAATGAATGTGTGAAATAGCACATGCACTAATTTCTTATGATTCTAAATTTAAGATGGATAAAATTTAAGAAAAAAATCAGAGTTAAGAAATAACATGGAAAGCAAGTTGTGCTATTTCTTACCTGGAATCTGGAAACCGCAAATTCATCTACAAAAGGCTGGGTGAGCTTGGTAGTTTAAAGAGGTACAGAGGGGATGGTGGCAAGGAGTGTGGAGGAATAAACCCAGACCATCAATCATCCTTGCCCTAAATGATCTCCTACGTTGTTTGGTTCTTAAGACATTCCCTCATTTCCACAAAAACGGTACATTTGGAAAATGCTATCACCTTTACAAATTTCTTTCAAAAACTCCTAATACTTTTATTCTTAATCTTTGCACAGGTGATTTGCTAGGGAAATGGATTTATTTTGTCTAGTTACAACCACATTACTTCGTGCTAGGGCCAGTGGCGGCTGGTACCTAAGGGGGCTGCATGCCAAAATAGGAAATGATTTGAGATATGTTCAGCACCTGTCTAGGTCTACCGCGAGCATTTATATCGCACTTCTTGATGAGTTAAACTTCTAAATTTAAGTTTTTAAATACTGAACAGACTTACTACTCTTATCCATACTAAACACGAACTAGTGGTGCCAAAACAGTACGTACTTTCTCGCCCATACTTTTACGCACAATTTCGCGAAAAGTACTCAAATTTTCGAAAAATTGTACATGACCTTATTTCGAAATCTATCTTTAAATAACATATTTCGATTAGGAAAAATCTCTATCAATATTTTAGTTTTAGGAAGACTCCGAAAAAATTTTGAACTTTTGCATTTTCGAAAAATCAGGCTTTTTAACGAAAATGAGACCTGCACCATTCTCTTAAACGCTCTCCACACTATCCGTTAATGAAATTTTATCAAAAACCATGGAAGTTTTTTTAATATTTAAAATGCCCCAAAGGCGTCATGCGAAGTACCCTAAAAATTACCATGTCTATTTCAAATTCAAGGGACCGCGACACCAGCCACATTGATTGGGGAATATCATTTTTGGAGGAAATCGGCTGAACGGTTTAGCTAGCGGTGTTCACAGTCGGACAGATACGATTTACGATTTGCCATCATTGGATTTTTCGGTTTGAAGGTCCCATAAAACAAGGATTCTGGCTACAACACGTGTTAAGAGGATTTTTTTTTTCTTTCGAAAATTTGCTGTTATTTTGCGAAGCATTACATACCTTTCTCTCTACTCCGCAGCGGGAAAGTAAAATAACAGAAAAATACTATAGACAACACCTCAACTATATCATACGTCCGCCAGAGCCTTAAAAATCATGTAAACTATCCAATAACGAAATTTAATAAAAGACGTTGGAGACATTGTTCTGAGAATTTTGATAATGTCCCAGGGGCTTCATGTGAAGTAATTAAAATATCGGTTTCAAATTCAAGGAGGCCTCGACGTCAGCCAGATCCATTGGGAAAATCAACTTTGAAGAAAATTGGCTAATCGGATTAACCGCTAGCGTTGTTCACAGATTGACAGATACGTTTTGCCGTCATTCGATTTTTCGGTTTCAAGGACTCACAAAAGATGGATTCTTGCTACACCAGCTGTTAGAGAATTTTTATTTCTAAATTTAGCAACTAGATTTATCCACATTTTCATTACCAGGGCCTTGTAATAAGTTTCTCCGACGAAAATTCGCCGTTATTTCGCACATGACACTTTCTCTCTACTCCGTAGCGAGAAAGTAAAAAACAGAAAAATACAACATTCAGCACCTCAACTACATCATACCAGATGTTTAAAAATCATGGAAACGTCGCGCATAACGGGGGAAGTCCTTTCCTGCAGCCCCTGAGTCCCAATATTGAGACATACAAACTGCAAAGGAAATGAAATCCACTATGCTCATACTTCTCTTCAAGAAGCAGGGATTGGCAGTCCCAGGGAAAGAAATGAAATCGCAGCAGAAACGGCGGAAGCTTTTCGCAAGTTATACACACACTAGCAGTGGGCTATAATGGCCATGTAATTGAATGAAATACTATTACTCATATATTATTTTAATATCAAATAGAAATTAAATGTTTCTGACAAGGACTTGGGGGCGGGGGGCTGCAGCCCCGCAGCCCATCCCCACCAACCACCACTGGCTATGGCTAACAAAATATAAATCTTTCTCCTACATTTGCAGAATAAATCAATCTATTTTGGTATATTTTTTTAAATTACTCTCTAGTATCTGCTTACATAATATATAATTAATATGTTTTTCTTTTTATACAGATATGGAAAAAGACAAGGTTGTTTCTATGCAACAAGAAAATATATTTGGAACAATATTCATTTACTCTAGAGAGTTTTAATTTAAATGTTTTATTTGTTCATACCTTTTTATTCAATTGTTATACATTCATATAATTTATTTCATTTGTTTAGGATTTTGATTAATTTTTTCAAAAAAATATTTACCAAACAGATCTATTGACATGTTATTAAATTTGTGTTAAGAAATGTTAAATGTTAAAAATTTTATCTTGTTATATTACTTATTATAAAATTTATTAGATATGATTTTCATCTCTCTGGCTACAAAATAATGCCCTAATGGAGTTCTTTTTAAATTAAAAATGTAGAGGAAAAATAGTCTTATTTATGTGTAGATTGTGTTTAAGTAAATGTTTATTACAATGAAAACGTATAGTGCCTGTGGCACATAAAAATGAATTTAAATACACTTTAAAAATTATATGTTACAAAAAAAATTTTTAATTTTAAAAAATATTTATAAAATTAAAAAAAGTTGTAAAATTTTAAAAAAATATTCAGAGAACAATTGATTGTTAGCATTTTAAACAAATTATTTAAATAAAAATACTTATTACATTTCCATATTATTTATCTGAATAAAAACTCTCTTGCTAATAAATCATCTTCCTATTCCTTATAATAGAAACACTAAATATACATTGTTGTATGTTATGTTTTGTTTTGGTTTTTATTTGGGTGTCTTAGGAAGAACTCGAAATATAAGTTTGGACTTTTGGAGGGAGGGGATTCTGAGAACTGTGATGAAAATGAAAAAGAGGAGAGGAAAAATTAATATTCTTGCAATCTTTTTTATTTACTTTTACATTAGATTTGAGATAATGTAATGGTAATGTGTTCAAAGTACACCACTAGTAAACAACACTAACACACTAATGGCATGTATTACATTTTGTTTATAATAATTTGACCATTTCTAAATCCCCATCAGTTCTCCGTATATCAATAATCTATACCAAAAACTGAAAATAAAATTCAGAAATCCACTCTACAGAAGAACCATCAGCACAATCATTAAAAATAACTTTGAAACAATAGTCCAAAATCCAACATTCCATGGTCCGATTATTCCAAATGACCTAAAATAGAACTCTTAAGTTACAGACTTCAATAACAACCTCACAAAGTCATGTTATGCTCATTTGTCAAATTTTCTAACACATCTAAAATATGGAATCAGGTCAACTCCCAAGAAAGTATCCACTTTCTTAACAAAAAACGATTATTGAGGACAATGGCAAACACTCATAAGCAGAATAATTATAATCATAATTAGAGGACATCAAGGGTATTATGTCTTCTCTGGAACCTCAGTTCAAGTCACGGCCATTTTTTAATTGAATAAAATTATTTGAAATTGACAAGATGCATGCCAGTGGAGTAAAAAATGGCAAGTTTGATGCAGTTTTCAGAAATTCAATAACAGAGAGAAATCTGCCTTAAGCAGTCAGGAAAAGAATATGCGAGTGTAGATGAAGACCGATCTTTGCCTTTATCATCACAAGAGGAGCATTCAAATACCCTAACAGTGAAAATCGTTTCCCCGAGATTGAACATGGTGGAATATCATCAGTGCCTACTCCTCATTGGCTGGCGGACGAGCTGCGGTGAATGTCTTGAATGAACAAGGTGGACTCGCTACATGGACAATTCACCAAATAAATGCATCTGTGTTAAGTTTGTTCTGTTTACTATTTGATGAATCAATGATTTCACTAATTATGAGAGACCCCAAATCAGAAGCTTGAAAAGCACTGAAAAGCAACTGGACCATGTCTCTTCAAGAGTTGGAGACAATGATGGGCATCATGTACATGAGAATGTGTTCTTTGTGCCTACTACTGTTTTACTTTCTCATATATGTTCGTATATATGCAGTAATATACATAGTTTAGAGAAAATTATGTAATGCTCCAAAAAATCGATTTCGAGATTTTGACGGAATACCTAAAAAAGGATAGCTCAGCAGTACAGCTCTGAAGAAGGCCACAGCAAGATGGCCGAAACGTCAGTACAATTGACCGAGAAGCAGCTCATCCTGGATAGCCAAGAATGCATTGACTCCGAGCACGGAAGCCTACGAACCCATATAAGTGATTTTATTATTCTGAAGGAGACAGTATTTGTGCAAAAAAATATTGTTGCATGCACAATAAAATAGTTGGTAATATTTCTGAAAGGGGCAGAAGATGAAAAAACAAACAAATGTGTCACCTATTTTCACCCTACACCTCATAAAAAAGTTTCAAGTCGCTAAAACATAGTGGTGTTTTTTGAGTGTGCGATTTGACATGGAATACGGGGGAATATATGCATTTGCATTGAAATCCTCTAATGATTAGCTATTAGCTTGCAAATTGAAACAAATGGGAAAGTACATGCTACTCAACGATATACTGCTGAGCAAGACTTACTTTCAAAAATGTGAACTTCAATGACGACGCAACTGTTCATTCATGAAACACGGGTATAGAAATATTACAAAACTGTGTTGAAATCAGTCATATTAGTAACAAGGTTGTAACTAAGAATTACATTTTCTGCTTTTTTTCAATATTTGGAGTGTTGTGTGAAAGTATGAACTTTATAGAATTGCCTCCAATTTCTCTTGTTAATCAGACTCGAAGGGGAAGTGAAAATCACAATTTTTCACATTAATAATAGAAAATAAAAAATGGCTGAATGATTTATATATTTAAGAGTTAAATATGCATGTAAGCAATTTTTAGAAAGAGAAAATTAAAATTGTGAAAAATGCATTTCTCTATTTGTGTCCTCATCGTTAACACATGTTTTTTACATCATGAATCATCTTGAATAGTTTGAACAAAAACAAAAGCAATGTAAAACAAATAACTATACAGTTAAATTGAGATTTATTAAATATTAGTCCATTACATTTTTACAATAATCATAATCTACATAACATACCAATATGACATTAACATACAATGAATTGTAATAAAATTAAATCATCTGAATACAAAAATACCTCAGATTGAAGGGCAACAGTAGGCAGGAAAGAGTGATATAGAAAACACAATTTCTTATCCAGAACCATAAGTCTTATCCCATTTAAGGTATACATCAAGATCACATGATGAAACACTTGCTCTAACTCGTTTAAGGGCATGTTGAAAATCTTCAAAACTTATTGGTCGTACCTATAAAAGACAAGAAACATGTAAACTTTAAGATATAAAACTGAAATTCATAGTGAACTACTACGGGTAACATATTTTTAACAAGAAAGGAAGAAAAATTATACCACTCACCTCCTCAGGAGATATGTTCTGAATATCCATGAAATTTATGGAACGAATAGGACCGAGAGACGCTTCCTGGCACAAATTTTTCACATCAGCACCTGAATATCCATCTGTCAATTTTCCTATTTCATTGATCTGATCCTGGCTTAGACAACTATTCTCCTTAAACATCAACCGTTGAATTATTTGACATCGTGCCTACAACACAAGGAAGTACACTGTCCAGCTGCATCTACATATCATCCATGAGCATGAAGGTTATAGTCTAAAACATAAAAATAGGATAGTAAAACTTGACTTAATAGGGGGATGAAAGAACTCAATTTATCGAACATAATATTAAAATACACACACTTTGGAATTCCAATTATCCAAATTAACTGGTGATTAGCTTGATTCAAGTACGTGGAAAATCGTATGGTTGGGAAAAAGTCAGATATTGAATTAAAAATATATCCAACAGACAAATAACAAATTTAATTAATTAAATTACACTTAACCATCAATGCAAAGACTACTATGGTAGCTCTTGTCTCATCTCGGAGCTTGTAGCATGGTACCGAGTGTAGGGAGCTATAGTTACATGCAAAGTTCAATTACACACAAAAACAGATAGCACACAGATCTCACACAGTTAACAGTCCAGGAAGGGATTAGAAAATAGATGAATCACAAAGGAGGACATCTAGTTTTAGGATTACATAAAAAAGGATAGTTCAAGAAATTCACATTTTTTTGAAATCATGGATAGAAAGTATTGCAATTATTTTGCTCATAACATGTAAGTAAATAAATAAAAGATGCTCAGATTTTTATAACAAATCAAACTTCTTCCTTCGCTGTTTTTCACAGTTTGGAAATTGTGAAATTATTATAACATTTAAATAATATTTTCAATACTTCTTAATTCCACACCATTACTATTGATACCTAAAGTTTTGAATTTGAAATTTATTTTTGGCTTCATAATTTGACCGAAATTTAGCATATCTCACAAGAATATTTTCAGTTTCCTAAGTGATTTGGAATCTAAGGTAGCTTGTTCATAAATATGAAAAAGGTTTTCGAGGCATAATTTCTGGGGTTTATTCTTATCTTACCCGATTTTATTCTTATCTTACCTCATGATCCGGTAAAGGGATATATAGCCTTTTCACTAA
This sequence comes from Gryllus bimaculatus, assembly GCA_017312745.1. Lineage (NCBI taxonomy): Eukaryota > Metazoa > Arthropoda > Insecta > Orthoptera > Gryllidae > Gryllus > Gryllus bimaculatus. The sequence goes on along the minus strand of BOPP01000067.1, from coordinate 3,032,754 downwards.
TCTCCTTCGCGCTGCTTCATCAAGTTCTTGTGGTCTATTTGTGGCCCCAACTACTAAAATTCTATCTTCCTCTCCAGTGGTAGCACCATCCTGTAAACGTAATATTGCCACATTCACACATTTGCGGATCCAAGGGTGGCTAGGGAGGACATGCTCCCACCCCCAGGCCTAGAGTTTTCGTCTACCTTTATTTGAAATTTATTGAAATATTTATGTTCGAATCATGTAATTATTTTAACAATATTGTAATGAATTGTGCGTATACTACATAATATACAATATAAAAACAAATATTTTTATTATTTAACAAATATCTACGATGCCCCCCCCCCCACGCCAAATTATCAGCTGGATCCACACCTGCATTCACACACAGATAACAAAAAACACTGCTCATTGCAAATTATGCAACCCAACACTGACAATTAACTTTTTTTGTTAAATTAACACCACCTAAATTACTGTTTAAGTTATTCTATCAAATTGTCTTAATTACCAATTAAAATATGGCATTATTATCAGTAAGAAATACGTTTTATCATGTTTATATGGTCCCTACTCGTTCCTCTTCACCTGCATCAGGAATTGTCAATTGATTTTTCAAATTTTTCAACCAGAGAATGAAATCAGGAGGCAAAAGTTTGAAAGCTAATCTTCCTGAGTTATCCAGATCTATTAGCATCACTAAATTGAAAATAACCCAAATAAATCCAAAACAGTTATGACTAGCACTGTGATTTATATCAACTGATTTAAATCAATCATCTGATATTTTAAACTGATATTTCAAACCAGTTATTAAATCAAAAGATTTTTAATCACCCACTTAAATAGTTTTTTTTTAAACTTTATTTACTAAAACTTCACTACTAACTTACAATCAGAAAAAAGATAAAAATAATTTAATAAGGGTAATTATATAGATAGATAATAAAATATCACAATGAAATACATTATGCATTTTATCCTCATTAAAATAATTTCTTGCGTTCAATTCATGCACTTCATACACCTACTGCTCCATTGGTTTGTACATATCATTGCTAAACATGTTTTACCACTCAACAAAACCTTGTGAACCTTCTTTTTTAATTCATTGCATCTATCACCAAATCATTAAAATTGGATGGTGAAAAATTCCAATCTAGAGGGATTTTTTTTGAGGTATAGAATAAACGACATTCAATAATAAAAAGCAGGAAATACTTACCAATTGAACAAGAAATTCGGTTTTAATACGACGGGAACTTTCATGCTCTGTATCACTTCTCTGCGTCAACAATGAATCAATTTCATCAATAAATATGACAGCTGGTTGATGACATCTAGAAATTGTGAATAGCGTAATATTAACAACAGTGTACTATTTACAAATAGGTATTTATAGGCATTAACACATAACAGTAAATATATGAAAATCATTAATGTCTACTGACCTTGCAACAGCAAATAAGGCTCGTACCATTTTTTCTCCATCGCCAATCCATTTAGAGGTTAATGATGATGCACTAATACTGAAAAACGTTGAAAGAGACTGTGAAGCAATACATTTTCCAATAAGAGTTTTCCCAGTTCCAGGAGGTCCAAAGAGCAGTATTCCTTTAGGAGGTCGCCTCAAGCCCGTAAAAATTTCAGGTCTTAACATTGGCCATACTACTATTTCCTAGAAATAAAAATACATCCAAGAATTGTTATCTTGCTCTTAAATAGTATTATTATCCTTAAAATTATTATAAAGTTATAAGAAAATCTCAAAAACTCGATTAATGAAGAATCACCAAAAACACCTCAAAAATTGAATATCTGAGAAGAAATATATCTCTAACAAAAGTTAACAAACTACTTTTAAGCGCTCCCTTCTGCTGTTCTAAGCTAAATGACTTACAAATATCGAAAAAGACACAACTATTACCGTATTTACCCAAATACAAGACGACCATTTGTCCTTAATATCTTGGAAAATACGGGGTTGTCTTATATTTGCAGATTAAGCTTCAGCGATTGGAATATTTGTTTTTATGGCGTCGTTCCATGACAACCGAAACCCAAAAATGAAGTGTATGTGCGCTTTTTGCCGTGCAGAATGATACGAAACGCAGCGGCTGGTTGAGGCACCGAGAGTGGGTGGCGAGCTGTCAATTCAAAGCGCTTTTGTATTAGCGATTCCTTTGCGACCTTCTCGTTGTTTTATGATTATTTCTCGACTTTTTCATAACTAATATTGTTTAAATATGATCACATATTGATTAGTTATCCTATTGTTGTGATATTGACATATTTAAAAGATATTTTTTTTTTATTATTTTACTGGTCTATCGATGACCAGATGACTCGCCTCTGTAACTGCGGTCTTTGTGAGGCCATATCTCGAAATTCAAGGAGTAAGGTAACTTCACCCCATGATATGTAGTTTTCTTCGTGGAGACAGTGGCGTAACATTCGGGCCCGGTTAAAACAGGACCTATTTTTACGGGATATTTTTATTATATAAGGTACTAATTCTACTGGTGTTTGCTACACACTTTTATAAACGGGGTCCGCACTCATTTTGTTACGCTACTGCGCGGGGAAGTTGTAATTAAACCACTGGGGTGTGTTACCATACCCGATGATATTATGTAGTTCGTAGTTCACAAGAACATTAAACGGTGGGAAATTCAAGTTCATGTTAAAGAATCAAACACCACGAACTGGAGTGCCACAGAAAGAGAATCTGTTGACACAAAAGGGAATATTCTTAGGTGGCGTCAGATCAAAAAGGAAGAAAGCAAATTCTAGGGAGGGAGTTGGCAAAAAAAAAAAAAGAAAACACGTACGATAATCTCAAAGTTAAAACCTTTTGAGACGTTAGCTAGTGTTATTAATAATGGAGAAATCCATGTATGGCGGCCTGTAGGTGTTAGCGTAGGGCTGCGCAATTTTTTTAATGTGTCGAAAAAACTATGCCCTTGGGGAATGAGTATAAATCTAATTCTTGTTGCACATTGTTCATTATGCAGCTCAAGTGTAAAGGAGTTTTATGCTATACCGATGCAGCGTCTCAAACTGACCGACGTATTGAATACGTGTCATTTTCAAGGACAAGTTCAAAGTTAATTTTTTGTCCAATAATAGAATTTTTTTCATTGTAGATTTTGACCATGTCATACAGACATGTGTCATATTGATTCAAAGATGTCAAATTTGTCACTAGATCATGTACCATTGGTTCACACCCGAGGAAAGTATCTTTCGACTGATTTTAAAGTCTACAAGGCGAGTCTGTAGGTGCCATACCGATTGGATGTCAGGAACGTGTCACTTATGATCACATACAAGAGTGTAAAGGGTTCAAACTCAAAGGAAATATGGTCAAATTCAATAACGGGACTTCAATAAATGGTTGTTCTTTGAATAAAAACACAAACCTGAATGGTGGCTTTTGCAAATTGTAAGCCAGCAATATCATCCCAATGCACAGGAGCGCCAGAATCCATTATTTCATTTCTAATCAACTCCGCCATTTTGGGATCAATGCCTTTCAAACGTTCATCCTCAACTTCTTCATTTCCTTTCAGAGACTCCTGGTGGCTTGACGTTCCTCCATACTCCCTGGGGCGAAAAAACTCCCATCTTATATTTGTTATGATGTATCTTTATTTCAAACCTCATTGCAAGAACACACAAAACAGTAATTAATATAATTTGAAGCAGGCTTTTGAAATAACACTAATTTGGAAACAAACAACATAGTGACTATAATACTCTATTACTAAATGATTCTGAATCAAATAAAAGAAAATTAATTCTCGAGAAGCTGAAAAGAAATGTCAAAGATTGGTTTACAAATTGTTCGTCAACTAAATGCTCTAAAATGTGTACATTTACAAAAAGCAATATTTGTAAAAATAGAACCTACTTGATAAACATTTAAAAAATTATTTTCATTCAATTTAATTATGTTTTCAAAAACACGTATTTTTACATTCTTGCTTACTACGCAGGGAAACCTGACTTACGTAGTTAACAGTGGTTCCGTCAAAAAAATGGCCGTTTATTGAGGTGGCCGCTTAATGAAGATTATAAAGTTATTGGAAGAATAAATCAAATCCAATTATGCTAATTTCTATTAAAGGAAATACTATATTCACTTCAAAACGTCATTGATTACAACAAATGACACGATATAATTTAAACAAGGTATTTACGATCGTTTGCCCCCTCTCGGCTAATATAAAAACACGCCCTTCACTTGTTACTCATTTTCTCAGTGGAGAAACGCACATTTCGTCCTCGTCGAATCAAACAAGCAAACCTGACTTGGAAATGCAACTCATATCTTATACAAACTTTACTGCAAGGCTGTCTGACGAAGGAGTAATAACCTTTGACAGGAATAACGCATGCGGCGCGTTCCGCGAGTCCGTAATAGATTGGCATAGAAGGGAAACACGAGTTAGCGAATCACAGAAACGGTTGAAATGGGCAACACGAACGAGTTGTTTCACTGAGAGATATTTATTAAGATCATCTGTTGTTATCTGAGTAATCCCCCTGCGAGATATGTAGCTCCGGATGTCATTTTTTCGAAGTGATGTAACAATGCGTCCTGTCTTAGGAATATATTAAATCAACAGTAATTATTAATACTATTCGCATCGCACTTTTCCGCTTCTTGTTATAATACAGTTCAGAAACACTTGAGGTGACCTCTTAATGAAGGTTAATTGATTAAATGCGCGAGGTCGCTGAAAAGAAGGGTCTTATTGAAAAATCAATCGGTTCCCCCCAAAACGTCATTTGTTGAGGTGATCGCTTAATCAAGATGGCCGTTTATCGGGTTTCACTGTAATTCGTAATTAAGAGAAAATATTAAAATGCTGCAGCGGAAAGTGGCGATTATTCGTCAGAAATAATCGCACTGTGGGGCTGTGAAATCGTAAATGAGGTTAAATCTTGTTCCCAAATGTTATAGTACTAAATTACTTCCTTTACACTTCGTTTAGCCAGAATCCACATTATGTGGGTATATATGATAACGAAACTATGAGCTACAACGTCACATACTTCCTCGCTATATTCTTACTTGTGCAATTTTCTAATACTCAGAGAGTTCAATGAAAATGAGACTTGCCCCAGGGGACGGACGAACGGACGGACGATGGGCGGGCGGGCAGGAGGACAGAGGGTCAGGGTCGAACGGAAAGAAATATTAAATGCCAGCATAAAGATTTAAGGGAAGCGTGTTCGAGCCCACATGAAAAAGGACAATTACACAGACATGCATTGTATTGCGTATCCGCCAATTCAATTCTCCCCCCCCCCTCTCCGCGGCCCCATGCGCAGAAAAGCGTGGCTCGGCTCGGTGGCGGTCACTTGCCTTTCACCACAGAGGTTCCGGTTTCGATTCCTGTAGAATGCCTCGTAGAACGTTATGTGAAATTTGTTGCGACAAAACGAGTTTGCCTGCTTCACAGCTAGTCCAGGCCGCTGAGAACCTTACCCCTATCCTCATTCCTTCCCAATTCTCATAGAGGACGAAGGGCGCGTGCGCGACGCGAGCGCGATGACGCTATCTGTCGACGATTCCTTGACTTTTGAATTGAATTGAATTTGCCTTATTTTACGTGGCGAGACTCGGGCCATCAGGCCCGCTCTTCCGTCTGACCACGCAAATTTCGCTACGCTCCTTTCATCAACTAGCAACTTTCATCAAGGTAGGTATTCCTTGGGCGAGAAACAGGCGGTTTTTTGAATTTAGCTCAGAAGCGTCATTTAGGCTTGAGGATCTTTTACATGCAAGTAAATCTACTAACATGGGACAGCCGGCTTTACTTCCCCTCCGAAGGAAGGCTTACGAAGGATTTTTTCGCCCTTAAAAATCCACGGCTTCGATCGGGTTTGAATACGCGAACTTGGGCACAACAATCCGGTACGCTAACCGTTACACCATCGCCGCCGCTGACTTGACTATGACTGACGTGACTTGACAACACAGCGGCTCCTAGAGGGCGTTTGTTAACGGAGGATTTCTTCAGTGCACTCCACGCTCCTTACGGAGTTAGGAGACGCGTTGCGTCGATTGACGCAACAAAATTTTTAAAAATTGACGGTGCGGCCGCCGTTAATGAAATTTAGTTATCTCCGACACCATGAGATGCACGCGTGTATCGCCGACTCTTCGCCTCCGTAAGAAGACAAAAGGTCTCGAGTAAAATTATTTCAATGAAGCGTTCAGCGTTGAGCATTAAGGCTAAAGGTCCCAACACTAGTACAATTTGTAGCCACCACATGGCAGCACCAAAATATGTAAAATTTACTTTGCCGATAACGTCTGAACCAATGGTCCGATTTTCGATCTGTAAACGGCATTTGACGCCTTTTTAAAATACCTGTAATTCGTGTCAATGCTAACATGTTAATAGATAGACGTGTTGTTGTGCAACATCTTACTTCTAATTGGACAGAACAGTCCTGGTAACCCGCAACCCGAGCGAACAGCGAGTTATCACAGGGCTTCACACTACATCAGCCGAACCATTAATCACACAGTCCACTCCAATTTCAAATGTGCAAAGCGGGCCTCATATGACAAATTATTTCATGATGTTAGAAGACCTTACACGGTGACAATTTCTCTTGAGTTCGTTTTCTTTCAGGGACAAACACCGAACATTTGGGCAAGGTGCGATTCCTGAAAGGGAAATCTTTTGTATAGTTAATATGAAAAGAATGTTGCAGTGGCAGTGTGTAGAATTATAAATCTATTGGTACTACAACAGACTTGGTTTTATGTATTTTTTGTTCTTTTTGCAATTTTCAAACGTGTTAGAGAGTTCAACGAAATGAATGTGCCATTCTTGGTATCATACATCCCGGCC
>BOPP01000067.1:2975462-3006958 GCA_017312745.1 Gryllus bimaculatus | reverse complement strand
GGCCCTGCCTGAGTGAGAGTTTATTGTGATTGAATTTGAGTTTTTATTAGATATTTTAATACATAAAATTTCATGATTTTTTATTTTATTTGAAACAATTTTTAAATCATTAAAACTTTTAAGTGGGTTTCTCAAGTATTTTTAGTTTGTTCTTTTTTACATGGGTATAAAAAAAAATAGGTGGGTATTTTTGGGCTGGGGAAAATTTAGCCAACCCTGAACAGACTTCAAATTTAATATAGAAATCATCCTGTCAATTCCATCCTGCTATTGAATTCTCAAATGTGAAGATGTGATTCAGTCATTTAATCATAAATATATCTCAACAAGTCATATTCTTTTAATTAAAATAACAAACATTGGTTTGGGTGACTAAATGTTTTCCCTCATTAAAATTGTGATCACCAGGGCTTGGATTCTGATGACATGTCTCCTTTTCTAGATATAGCTAACTTGAAAATGAATGTTTATCACAACATGTAGGTGATAGAAATGTATAGCCATTGGCCATAGAGTAGTACTGCAAATTGCCTTTCACGTAAGTGAAGGTTTTGTTAAGGCTAGGGCTTATGGGGAAAAATATGTACCTAAATTGAATATTAAACATTATTGTGTCATTTTTTGCCATTTTTCGATCATTTTTTGGGCCTTGACCCTTGCCATTTTTGTCATTTTGTTTCCTTTTTATGTTTTTGTTAGTGAATATTTCATGAATATACAATGACAAAATTTTTATTGTCTCATCAATTCATGATGAAATTCACTGCGGCAGTGGACTCTCTTTTTCAAACTCTCAAAAATACACGGATCATTGGTAACTTCCTCAACCTATCAAAACTTATGGTTAGAAGATTGATGCTGAGAATTACATTTTCTCCTAAAATAAAGACTTTATATTAAATAAATTTATTTAAAATTGTGAAAGATATTGAAGAAATAGACAATTTTATACAAATTTTTTAGAATATTTTTAAAAATTAGGTAATTATGCCCTTATTTTAAGACATTAGAATCTGAGCCCTTGTAATCATTCTCTCAGAAATTGTTCAAAACTGCAAATTGCCCTTCATGTAAGCGCAGGCTTTATTTAAGGACTTATACGGAATAATATGTACCTAAATTGTACATCAACCATTGTTCTGTTGGTAAACATTGTGTTCCAGAATCCTTTTCTGATTATTAACTATTAGCAAAGTCGTTTTTTATGTCCAAATATGAAACTGCTCATTTAAATCTTAAAATTAATTTGTATTATCTAAAATGCCACTCAATGTCAGCAATAGTAATGGTTCTATCTTGAAACTTGTAATGCATTTTGTAGTTACTGCAGATCTTATTCCAAAACCAATTCACTACTTTAAATGGCAGTAAAAGTTAAAAATAATTTTTCTAGTATAATTTTGAAACATTAAAATATGGAAAATAATGCATGTAAATGTTAAAATGTGCAAAGATAACGCATGTTTTCCTTAAATTTGTACTAAAGATGGATAACTGGAAAATATGATTTCAAATGGGTGGTAAATCACTTCAGAAAACCTGATTTGTAAATATGTTTTTCATTATACCTAACGAGCCATCAAATATGCCTAGCCCTGTACATAACCTTATTCACAGCATGTAAGCACATTAGTAAATCACTATCTAGATAGTACTCATCATTCTATAGACTAACGAAGTATCATTTTTTTTATTAATCCAATATAAGTTCAAAAGACAAAGTTGTTTTCATTGATTTGGATTATTGATTTTGTACATCTTAAATCAACAGTTATAATAACAGTCACATAGAAAATAATAATACATTCCTAATCAAAGTTATGTTTGTGAATAAAATGTTCTAGGAATCTTCTTGATTGTGATGTATTTTCAAAATCAGATCCCATGTGTGTAACATATATGAAAACTCTTGATATAGGAGATTGGCATGAAATTAGTCGCACTGAGACAATCAGTAACAATTTAAATCCTGATTTTGTGAAAAAGGTAATTGTAACATGAATTACTGATAAATACTTATGTTCTACCTATTTTTTTGTATTTTCTTTACAAGTATATTGGCCCATAATTTACAGGTTAATTTAGAATATCGTTTTGAGGAACAACAGTGGCTCAGGTTTGCTGTGTACGATGTTGATACACCAAACCCAAATTTAGATGAACAGGATTTTCTAGGGTATTGTGAATGCACTTTGGGGCAGGTAATAGCTGATCAATAAACTTTAAATGTAATAAGTAATGTTATTGTAAGTACGTAACATGTTCTCTAAAGCAAATATATTTAACTTGCAGGTAGTGTCTTCGGGAAAGCTTGTTTTACCATTACAAGGAACATCTTACAATAGAGGAGAACTTATTGTAAGAGTAGAAGAATTGGCACAGTGCAGAGATGAAGTTACTCTCCAGTTTTGTGGGCGAGAACTTGATCGCAAAGACTGGTTTGGCTTGTATGTCAACTGGATTATTTTTTGAGATTATGCTTACACTTCTTTGATATGAATACTTTGCTGAACCATAAATATTTTCAGTATCATTACCAATCTTAAATTTAGAATGATGATGATTGATATGATTATTGTCAACATGGTTTACTATTAATATTCAGTAAAACTTGTTAGACAATTTTCAGGATCTTAAAAAATGGTGTTAGTCACTGGAAAATGTAAATGGTGGCAAAGTATTTTTGCTTATATATTAAATGACATTAATATTTCACTTCTATTAATAACTGATCATTAATATGAAATAGTTGTACCTTTGACTTCAAAATACTTCTGTTGGCTAAATGTTTTTTCTAGAATACATGGGATTATTGTTTGAGAAGAGCATTAGCACCGCCTACAGGGGGTTGTTCTAAAAAAAAAAAAAAAAAACTGATGTAGGTATTTTTATGCAATGACAAGTTGGAAGTTTCATTAGTACACCCACGGTAATGCAGTTATATTTGATGTATTACACACACAATTGTTTAACACTTTCATGGAAGATGAGAAACTGGCATCTTTGACATTTGCAGATCATTATAGAATTATGGACTTTCTGCCTTATACTAACTTGTTTAATAGTGAAACTGGAAGTAAAATGCACATTAAGCATTAATGTAGACATTATCACCAGGGAACATTGGCATTACATGAAATCTCCATGTAGTCAAACCTCAACAACCTTAAATTAAAATTGATAACATCTATCCTACAATGATATGATCTACATGATCACAAACAGTCAAGACTTTCGAGCGATATGTAGGAAGCAACATACTTACAAGACCCACATCCATAAATTACCTCTTTGTTATCTCATACAAAAACAAATTGTGGGAATTTTATTTTAATTTCAAAAGTGTAAAAGTGAGGAAAATTGAAGGGAATGGGTAAAAACTGTGTGAATGATAAGAAAATGTAAAAGTTAGGTTTAATTTGTCCAGTAATAACATGACAGTCTCTTAGATTTTCTTTTTTGTTTATTTTAAGATCGGATCCATTTTTAGAATTCCATAAAGTCAATGAAAGTGGAGAATATGTTTTGGCACATCGAACTGAAGTAATTAAATGGACCTTGAACCCAACATGGAAACCATTTATCATCCCTGTAAGATCACTTTGTGGAGGCGATATGGAACGGTCGATAAAAATAATGTGCTATGACTGGAACCGTAGTGGAAGCCATAGCTTCATTGGTGAATTTTTTGTTACACTTAACGAGCTGAGCGTTGGTCCAGGGCAAGACACTGTTTTTCAGTGCATTAATCCTAATAAAAAGGTAACACAAGAAGGCATGTTAGATCGAAAGTGATTGTATTTGATGCTTTGTTGTGCCTTTAATATCCAAATCCTATTTTTGCAGCGAAAAAAAGCATCATACAAACATTCTGGAGAAATCATTTTACTAAAATATGATTATAAAAAGGTTTATTCTTTTCTTGATTATATTAGAGGTGGAACTCAGCTTCATTGTACTATAGCTATTGATTTTACTGGTAAGTTATCGAATGCATCTAATATTTTTATCAAGGCTTTACTTGCATTCATTTTATTTGTCTGTGAAATTTGGTTTTAAAAATATTGTTTCAAACTATTTGCTACTTTTTTGCTAGTGTCTGTTTTCCTTTTGTAATTGAAAGTTGATGAATTCATGTAAAGTGGCATTTAATTTTAAAAAATATTAGCAAAAGGTTCATTTAATACATATATTTCATTTTATATCTTTTGTTCTTTATTGCATACTTTTACTAATTTACTGTATATATGACCAATGACCTCTTCAACTCATATAAAGAGAATTCTATTCTTTTTAGGATCCAATGGAGATCCTCAGGCCCCTGATTCATTGCATTACTTTGGTTCTCCTATACCTAATCAGTATGAACAAGCGCTCACTGCAGTGGGAGAAATTATACAAGATTATGATTCAGATAAGATGTTTCCTGTACTTGGATTTGGTGCTCGCTTGCCCCCTGATGGACATGTTTCTCATGAGTTTTTTGTAAACATGAATCCCAACAATCCTTACTGTGTTGGTGTAACAGGTATATATACAACATTTATTGTGTAAAATAAGAATTATTGGTAATTACCTTACATTGAAATGTTAAAATTTTAGGATACTATTCTAATTGGTTGCAAAACAGAACAGAAAATATTACTTTTGAAGTTTTATGAATTCAGAGATGTGAAAAAATTGAATTATACATTGTATTTTTAGGTGTGATAGAAGCTTATAAGAGTTGCATCCGGCAAATACAACTTTATGGGCCTACAAATTTCAGTCCTGTAATTAATCATGTGGCAAAATTTGCTAAGACCTATCAAGATGGTTCGCAATATTTTATCCTTTTGATTATTACAGATGGTGTCATTACTGATATGATACGAACTAAACAGGTACTCTTTTGAAAAATTGGATTTACTCCATTGTCTATTTTATTGAATCCACTGGAAATTAATATTAATTTTGTTTGTAGGCCATCATTCAAGCTTCATCTCTTCCAATGTCCATAATTATTGTAGGTGTGGGAAACGCTGACTTTTCTGCTATGGACGAACTAGATGCTGATACTGTTCCTCTTGTTCATAATGGCATTCAAGCTGTTCGAGATATTGTTCAGTTTGTTCCTTTCCGCAACTTTCAAAGCCTAAATAATGTTAGTAAGGCTAAAGCTTACTTAGCCAAGGAAGTACTTGCTGAAATTCCTGAACAAATAGTGTCATTTATGAAAAGTCATAGTGTTGTACCAAAAAACCTGAATGGAATGGGAGATGGACCTAACATGTAGCACAGAGTCTCTTTCTGGAATTCCTCAATTATCTCTCTTGTTATTGCATAAAAAAAAGCAAACAGAAAACAGATGAGCTTATTGCTCTTGTTCATACACACATAGATCATTCTCCTGCTGTATGGAGAATTTCTGGTGCTCGAAAAATCTTGCTTTTTTCTGTATTCAGCAATATAAAAAAAGAAAAAAGCATGATTAAAATTTATACAAATGTTAAGGCTGAATTCCTATTAAAAATGCTCTGATGATGCAGTGCAGGAAATTTTCATGCAAGGTGTGAATTTTCTAAAACTGTCCACGACTCATGTTCTTCACATTTATATTTGACTAAATAAGGTTCACAAATTAATTACATGCAACATAATGTAGTAATGAACCAGTCAACGAGATAATGAGTGATATTTAATGGTATATATATTTAAAAAGAACATAAATTAGATGTTCAGAATTTATTTAAATGAGGTCTGCATGAATGGTTGCAGCATATTGATATGGGTGATAGGTAAATTAAACAGGAAGCATTAACTTATAGTGACTGCTTCCTTCTACAAAAGTTCCATGCTAGTTTACTGTATGTCATTAAAAACTTCTAAAAGTTTGTGAGTGGTTGTATTAACTTACAATAGGTGAAATCTTGAATTGGTGAATTAATAATATTGAAGTATGTAAATTATGATTCAAATTGTTTGTATGAATTGTTTTTTTGCTAACAGGTAGCTAAAACTTTGTTGGATCATAAGAAAAATCCCAATAACACATTTTGCTTTGCAATTGTAATTTATGCAGGCCTAATTTAAATATCCTCAAGAAATATGTATTATTTGACATGAATTCAGAGGCAGCACATGTTGAAAATATTGGATGTAATTAGTAACGCAGCTCTTTAACATATTTTTGCCCATCTGTAAACTAATATTGGAAAGCCTCCTTCCAAATGTTTGACAGTGACGTGCGTGTAAAAGTTCAAAGCAAAGTTTGACATCACAAGCCTGTATTAAGGGGAAAAATTAGGTTTTTTATTCAATATTGGATTTTTTTAAATAAATAAACTGCTTTCATTTCTGGTTTGGTAGAATAATCATTCAAATGACAATTATAGATACAAATTTTAAATACCAATAATTAAGGTCCAATGAAATTATCTTCAAATTTTCAATGAAGAACTTTTGAGTAGTTGCACATGCCTGATCCACTCGAGGCTTAATAAACAAGAGACAAATGAATCATTGAATATAAAATGTTTTTATTGGTTTTATAAAATTGACTTGATACTCTTCTTGAAAACGTTACAATAGCATACAATATAATATGTTTCTGAAAAGTAGGGTATTGGGAAAAAAGGATTCTCTTCTCATATTACTGCACCTCCAAAGTAAAGGAAAGCAACTTTTTTTTTGCAATTAACAAAACTAGCTCGAGCTCTTTGCATCTTTCACATGTTCGAATGCAGCTGTGCCAATTACCTTAAGCCAATTATATAAAATAGAGCCTGTTTATTTTTATGGATGAGTGTTCAATCCATCACAGAGAGATTTTAGAGGATGCTTTGCTTTATAGAAACAACTTGTCTGTAATTTATATAATTATAAGTAATTTATAATCAAAACTAGAGATATTTTGATTTTAGTCAACCATAAAAAAGTGGTACTTAATTTATTTTTTTATAAAACATATTTTTAATATCTGTGCAATGAGTTTCTTCCCCTTTGTGCTCCACAAGTATAAAGCTGAAGGTTGAAGAAGAGTTCTTATAAGACTGAAACTGGAAATACTAAGTTAGTGTAGTTGCTTTGAATTGTTTGCTGACAAATATAATAAGTAGTATTTGGTTATGAATAAGAAAATCTATATTATGTTAATAATAATAATAATATATTCATGTTACATAAAATTATGAATGAGGAAAGGAAAATCCAAAGAGCTGCATCAAACAAGTCAGCAAATTACATGTGTTTTAAGTTGTACACATCTTTTGAGACATTGATTTGAAGTTGCTGTTATAAGTACATGCCAATTTATGTTGTTGTTTTTTTTAATAGTACAATTTGTAGTTTTACATTTTAATAAGTGTTATTAATTATTTGAGAAGAAATTTTAATTAGAATTAACATTAACTATTTTATACATCACAAGTGAGGCAAATTGACTTTGAAAGTTTTCTTGACAATGTTTTGGCTCTTATGTGAATTGAATAAGTCATGACTTATTGATATGAAGGAAATATTTTGAAAAAATACATGTTAACTAAAAACAATTGATGTAAATCTTATATAGGAAATACATTTCATTGAATATAGGTAATGCATTTAATGAAGGGTAAAAGTGCCAAACTTGAGGAATTGAATTCAGTGCAGTATTGAAAGTAGTCAATTAATGTTCCTAAAAAGGAAAAGGAAGGAGAAAGGAAACAGATGGGATTATAAATTTTCATAAATTATTAAACTGAATATTTTCTTGAGTAATGCAAGTCTTTCACATGTGTGCTGCACAAATTTTTGGAACAAAATTACATTCACATTCACTGGTAAGGAATTCAATCCTTGCATTGCATGCAATTGTTATTTTGTTTCATAACCTTATTATGTTCAATGGTGCTAGTATGGAGCTATTGAAGCCATGAATTAATTTAAAAAGCTTTCCATTTTATACATTGTTCTTGGAATGCATTGGAAACATTCCTCACGAAATATACTTGTCCTAATACTGTCTAAACTACTAAAAACAAATTCCAATTTTGTCCTCTGACATTGTGTTCATTTTTCTAAAACTTATAGGTAGTCGATACAAACATACTATATTTTATATACAATTCTGCTTTCTGCTGTAGGTGTTCAGAATATTAATGTAAAAGTTTATCATAAATTTTCAACATTCTCTGAAAATATGATTCTTTTCATTTAAAATTATCAGATTGCTTTTCTCTATTAATACAATGACAATTACTTGTTGCATGTTTCTTACATATTATGCACATTCACCAAGGTTT
The DNA here is from genome assembly GCA_017312745.1 of Gryllus bimaculatus. NCBI lineage: Eukaryota > Metazoa > Arthropoda > Insecta > Orthoptera > Gryllidae > Gryllus > Gryllus bimaculatus. The sequence continues at coordinate 2,998,697 of BOPP01000067.1, read as the reverse complement.
AACTGAGTGTCCACTTTCACGAGTGTTGAAAAAAAAAAAGTACAAAAGAAAATTTCTGCAATTGTATTCAAGATATCTGCATTAGAGATGTACTTATCTGGATGCCAAATGTTAAGCAACTTAGTAAAATATATTTGTTTTTGACCAATATTCTGTTATGTTATTAGGAATTTAATGACAAAGATTTAAAATAATTTGCAGGCTCTAAACAGCGTGTGTTTGAACCGATTTGAATTTGTTTTATTTTGTATGTGTGTGTAAATTTAGAACTGCAAACTTGAATATAGTTTGGTAATCCAGATAATTAATACTCTATTGTTCATCGGTCATATTTTTTCATTTCTAAAATTTTATGTGTTGTTATTGTATATTAGTAACAGTCTATATTTGTTGATGAAATAAACTCAGGTACCTATTATACAAAAATTGATCTTGAGTTTAATGGCACTACCTTCCAATCCCATTCAAGGTGAGTATTAGTTATATAACAATACAAGACTGAATGAGAATTGTAATATATTTGAGTTGTATGAATGTTAAGAAAATTTGTATTTATCCACATTCTATCAGAGGTCATAAAAAGCTCACAAGAAATGGCTGGAATATATTTAAAAGAATGATAGAACAAAGACAGGCTGCTCTACTACAGCAGTGATATGCAGGAACTTATCTCAGGCCTTTCATCTGCAGTACGTAATGATGGGTAGACTATTTCCATCCCCACCTGTCAAAGAGGCGCTATTTACAGCAATAATGTGACTTACTAATTGCAAAATAATGTTTTTATTAATACATATTTGGAATAACATTAAGAATGTACAAGTATATGAAAGATTCTCCTTATATTTCTAATTAATAAAAGCGCAATTTTTTTGGTGGAAGAGTTCGTAAAGTATAAAGTATGTCAATAACTTGAATAAGTTAAACAACTAGACATTTATCAAGAAGCTTTGGTTCATTTGTATTGTGAAACGTACATTGGTAACGAATGAACTGTTCAAACGGCGTGAAATAAGTTAGTAATGTTATCAAATATTTTAGTTATAGTACCTACAAGGCAATATCCTTTATCCTGACGCTTCTTTACTTTCGACATTTGATAAAAGCGTAGGCCTACTTACAATATTTTAGTACCTCAATGGAAAATGCTTATCACAGCGACAATATATCGAACGAAAATGCACTTAATATTGCCCCGAAATCGGATTGGTAGCTGGCGAAACGCCGGCATAACAAACTTCCTTGAGTTGCTAACTTTAGAACCCACACTTTAGCTTTTGGCTGAGATTAAAAATCGTTTTCTCAGAGAACCCAAATACGCGACGTACATTCCGATAAATATTGTGTAAGTGCGTAGTTTTGTGCGTCCAGGCGAAATACTATTCAGCATATATGCTCATTGTGAAATAGTGCATCGATTAATTATATGTATAACATGATTAAGTAATTTATTAGTATTAATAGGCTAGGTATATTAGGACTTTGCCTACAAGCGCGAAACATCTTCAACATTTTGTTTTACAGTAGCCTAAATCAAACATTATTCTACCTTATGATGGCACAATTAGATTCCACCACAGCATCAGAATTTGTCACAGAAGTCGAAATCACCCTTTCGTGCAGGTAGGCTAAGAGAACACGATTGAGCATTGTAGCATTGTCATCCCCCAAAAGGGCATTAATGTTTTATGTTGAAATTCGTCGGATGGCATATTCGTATTATTTATTTTGGATTCGCATGCTTTAGCTAAACTGAGAAACACTGTAACAGTATATTTGCGAGTTAACATTACATGTAACCAGTATTCACTAACAAACGTAGATGCTGCGCCTCATTTTGCCTATAAGAACTGGTGTGTATTTGCGTTGCTTTCGCGCTCGCTATTAATAGATAGAGAACGATATTTCAATGACGTAAATGAACAAAGGATGCCATACGACATGCGTCACTATGAAACTCATAGAATTGCCTCATGGATCTGACTGGAAGCATATTTAGTCCATTAAACAGAAAAATTGAGCAAAAAATTTACAAAAGCACAATGTTCAGGTTACACGTTTGACTTCCAGATCAGTTTAATTGTACCTCCTATTTTGCAGCTTCGAGCCCAACTTCAGTCGGTCTATTTTTGCTTGATTTTATTTTAGAATAATTGTTAAGATTCATAGTTTACAGGACTTCCATTAAAGGGTTAATAATGCATATTCCACCATACTATTCGTGCAACTGAAATAATAATTACTATATTTCAACAGATACTGAGTTTTGTTCATAGTGCTTCCAAATTACGATTATTTTCGTTTTTAATTGAATGCAAATTGTCATTATCAATATATAAAATAAATAATGGTTTGTTGGACTTGGACTATTTGGTGAGAAATTGGAATGAAAAGATACTGTTTAAGATTAAGTTATGCAATTTTTGTCTACAAATGTTTAGGGTATTCCAGCAAAGTATATTTTTTCAAAATGTATTTTGTATTCTGTAAATGTGTACTAGACCTATTTGTTGTACCAACAGGTACAGATAATGAAATCACACAGGTAACTGTAAATACACTCAGCCATGTTATCAAAACAGAGGTTGGGGACATGTGCCCCCTTCACTAAACCTAGTAATGCTTTTAATTACAAACATTTAATTATATTTAATTAAAGTTGCATAGACTATTCAAATGTACAGGCAATATTATGTATTTATTTTAAATTTATAATTTTAATTGTATAGAATTATATTTTAACTTATAAAATCATTAATTGTCATGAAAATTATTTAATGCAAAAAATCTTTGGGGTTTGTAAACTTCACAATCATACTATTATAAGCTGATCTCCACTTATGTACTTTCTCAATCAATGCCTGAACAAGATGACAGAAATGGAAAACTATGGTGGTGCTATTCATCACATACTTTCTCACAATATTTGCAAATTTTACAACAGTTATTGAAAATTCTGAGAGTTTTAAAAAAAGGTACTTGTGCCATATTTCTTTCTCGTATATGTACGTGTAAACGAAGTATTATATGTAGTATAGAAAAAGTCATGTAATGCTGCGGAAAATCGATATCGAGATTTCAACGCAAATTCACGTTTTGGGGTCCCCTGATACCGAACAAATTTGTCGTTTTTTTTATGCAATATGTCCGTCTGTCTGTCGTTCGCCTGTCCTAGCGTATAAACCGTAAGATTTTTTCCAAATGGATATTCCCTTATCAATCTGACTCGACTCAAAGCGCTACGATTTTGAAAAACATTCATTAATTTTTGGGGACACTTTATATGAAACCTCTGTGACATTTTCAAAATTTCTCAAAAATGGCTCCAAATTTCTCTTTAATTTTTTGAAAAATAGATTAAAATACACTTTATTTTATAAAACATTTATCAGATACAACGTATTTATAATGTCCCATTTCACTATTAACTCTAAATTTCAAAAATTGCAAAAAACTGATTTTTTTTCGATGTCTTCCCACAACTACAAAATTCAAGATAGAGATTTTTCCTTCAAATGTAATATGATGTTCATAATTAATTATTTCATTAAAGTCATGTATATTATTTTCGAAACTATTAGTACTTTCGCGCAATTTAAAAAAAAACAAAAACAAGATTTTCTCGAAAAAGGCACGATTTTTTTTTAGTTTTCTCCACTTACGTATCAAGGAACGGTAAAAAATATGGCGGTAGTCCCATTTTCAGCGAACTTATCGTATTTTCCAAAACTGCAAAAAGTTAACATTTCAAAACTAGTAAATTGGTGATAGAGACGTTTGCCCTAAACGAAATTGATGTAAAAATCTTTTGAAAACGTCATGAACAATTTTTTAAACAAACGGTAGTTTTCGCCAAATTTGTAGCGAAAACTACCCGTTGTTTACCTGTTGTTCGACGTAATTGGCCAAATAGAAAATAAATGAAACAAAATAATATGGGGTTGGCTTAATTGTATTCGAAAATTTAATTTGAATTTCCTATATTTAGTTTCAAGATTCGTACAGGCTTATAGGATCTTTGGACCACGTGGGCGAGATTGCACAAACCATTTTTGTCTATTGAAATGCTGGGTGAAGATAAAGAGTAATATGACACATAAAATTGTTTAAAACAACCAAGGTTATTGCTAAAAACTGTAATTTACCAAAGGGCTGTTTTACAATCGGAAACAAATGGAAGGCGAATTCATAAACGAATATGTCAAGGCGCTACTCATTGCCAAAATTGCCAAAATTGTAAATTTCACAAACTGTTCGACTATTTCATCTGTGACAATATCGTTAACGGCATCCGAGATAAGCAAACGCATAAGACACAGAATTATCGCAGCGATTTATATTGGAATTGAACATACCGACTTTGGAACAATCAGGCAGATCCAAAATTCGCCGTTTTCCGGCGCACAATTTCTATACTTTCTCTTCTTACAAAGTTAGTGAGAAAGTAAAAATAATTCTTTGAATTATGGAGGACTTTACATAAAGCTTATGAAACTTCGCCACAGAAAGCAACTACTCCGACTGTGCTTGAGAATTATGTAAGTTCGTAAAAAGTAAGTTCTGGATACGTGATAGGGAACGTTGAATCTGTTTCCACTCACTCCGGACTGCACACAGTCTTCCCCAATAATGCAAACATTTGGTGGCATAGGAATCGGATAACATCAGGAACAGGGCTCATGGCTGAAGTGAGATTAGGGTTTTGAATGACACGCTTGGATTTTGCAGAAAAACGTTGTACAAACAGAAATAGCATTCGGAGATGGATTGTCTTGAATCACACCATGCCATAATAATAATAATAATAATAATAATAATAATAATAATAATAATAATAATAATATGCATTTATTAATATGGCGAGGCTCGGGCCATCAGGCCCGCTCTTCCGCCTGACCACATGTCACAAATATACAGAGTAATGTATTAAATTACAAAAAAGTAATGTTATTTTAAATTTAAATTTAATGTAATCTACAAGTTGTAAGTAGTTAGTGGAAAGCAAACGTTATATGCCATTACAACTGCAAATGGCATGATGAACGTGAATATTGATTCTACCTTCTTGTTATAATTCAATTTGTATGCTGTTGAAAAAAAATTGAAATAACAGTCGTACATTTTACGACACTCAAAGTTATCTTCCTTTGCATCTACAGACCTTCAACAAAGCGAACTTTAGATTATATCATTTTCTTACAATATCAAGAGAAAACACTGAACAAAATTAATAATCGCTCTCTTAAATCCATTTTTGTATGTGGATATTTCAATACTGATTTTCTGAGTGAATCTCACGAAAAAGAGCAGTTTTTGAATTTACTTCATTCTTTTAATTTAGATATTACAGTGAATGTACCTCCACGGAATATATTTAAATAAAAAGGCAATCGATAAATTATAATTAACAAAATCACAACTAGATATGAAATAATAAGAAATTATCTAGATTACAGTGCCCACGCTGCACAAATCCTTGCAATTACTGATAACATGAACACTGACATAATAAATAATACACGCATGAGCAGATCATTCACTAAAGTTAACACAAAATTATTTACGGACTACTGGCTGAATCTTGAGGTTTTAACGCTATTGACACACATGAAAAATATAATTGTTTTCAAAGCTTTCATTTCACTTTAACGCGTGCTTCCACTTAAAAAGAGAAAATGTAACATTTGGAAAAGTAATATTTGGATCACACAAGGGATTAGAACATCATGTAAAGAGAAAAGTATGCTTTACTTAATTTCTAAACATCATATCACCCGGTTTCCATGTTTACTTCCGAGAATACAAAAGAATTTTAAGTGAAGTATTTGTTCAGGCAAAAATAATGAAAAACAATCAAGATATTTTGAACACTAGTTACAAAACTAAAGCTATGTAAAACGTAAAAAATACGACCACATCATCTCGATACTGTATAGAGAATGTTGTTTTAAAGGATAATAAAAGAGAAGAAAGTAATCCGGAAAAAGTTGAGAATCTCTTCAACCAACACTTTTCTAGAATTGCGGCTGATCTCACGAAGGGACTAAAACCACAAAATTCAACATCTTACGCTTCCCAACAAAATTTCGACACGATGTTTATTTCTGAAACTTCTAACGAAATCCTCAGAATAATCAATAAACTAAAAAGTAAATATTCATCTGGTTAGGATGAATTTCCGGATTGTTTATTAAAAACTTGTGCACCTGCTTTTACTCATCCGTTAACTCACATTTGCAATGCTTCTTTATGCACAGGGATATTTCCAGATATTTTCAAAACAGCCAAAATTAAGCCACTTTTTAAAAAAGGGAACAGAAATTAAATTCAACATTACCGGTCAATTTCTCTTTTGTCAGTTTTCTCAAAAACATTAGAGAGGAACATTAGAAACTTATTTCCTATAAGCGAATGGAAACTTTTCACAGAAAAAACGAATTGTTTTCAGACTCATAACACGGTTTTAGAAAATTACAATCTATTGAAACCGCCATTTTTCTTCTCATAAAGATGTTGCCCCATCAATGGACCAAAATGAAGCACACATTGGAATCATTTTAGATCTTTCGAAAGCTTTTGACATTATCGGTCATAACATTCTGCTCTCAGAATTACCTTCATATGGAATTCGTGGCATTGCCTTAGACTAGATAACCTCGTACCTTAAGCATCGATCTCAAAGAGTAGAAATACCGTACTGGCACGAAAGGACATTATTTACTTATATTTCCAATTCTCTGCCAATTCAACATGGGTTGAATTGCAAGGTTCCCGCAAGGTTCGATCTTAGGTCCTAACCTCTTTCTGTTATACGTAAACGATATGGCGTCTTCTATTAAAAACGGAAGAAAGGTTCTGTTTGCCGATGACACGAATGTTCTTTGCAAAAAAGAAAAAAAAATAAATAGTACGATTTAAGAAGTTTCAAATTGTTTTAGTAATAGCAAATTAATAGTTAACGAAGGAAAAACGATTTCAAATCTGCAATCGCACACTCTATTGAAAATGAACAATATGCAATTAGCTGTTGTTAAAGTAAAAACAATTCCAGGTATTTCAATTCAATCAAACCTCAAATGGAATGCGCACATAATATTATTAAACACTAAATTAAGTTCATTATGTTACGCATTCAGGATTCTTTAAAATTCTGTTAACCTTCATGCAGCTCGTTGGGTGTATTTTGCAAATGTACATTTTCGCCTGAGATGTGGTATAATGTTCAGGGGAAGCTCATCCTGTAGTACCCAGACGTTTAGATTGCAAAAGAAAATTATTCGAACAATGAAAAAATGCCAACCAAGTGATACCTGCAAGCCTGTCTTCATTGAGCTTGGCATGTTACCATTGCCATTCCTATTTATTTACGAATCTGAAATTTTTGTCAAAACTGACACTTAACGGTGGGATCATATTTTCTTGCAATACTGATATTTATAATTTCAACACACGTCGCAGTAATCACATTCATCCAGTGTGTGTCAATGGCTCACTACCAGAAATTCACATACAATGCATGTACGTTACTTTACAACACACTGCCAGATGACATTAAACAATTAAAGTCGGCACACAAATTTAAGTTAAAAGTAAAATATTTTCTGCTGCATGACTGTTTTTACTCAATTAGAGACTATACTGAACGTCAAAAAGAAAAATAATATCTATACTAACAAAACAATGATACAAAATGCATTGATTTACATTTGTATACAATAATTTTGATGTGCCTGTAACAAGTAATGTACTTCAGCTTCCGGGTCAATGACCCCCATATCGATCAGGTTTTTGTCCAGTTTCCCCTGATCCATTGAACAAATACAGAGATGGCCTCTTGTTTTGCTCTGGACATAAATGTAGCTTCGCACAGTTCTTCCCCACCTGACCTCGCTCCTTGTCACTTTTTCTTGTTCCCCAAACTCAAAATACCCTTGGAAGGAAAAGATTTGAGACGACTCCCGAGATTAAGGGGATTGCGACGAAGGAACTGAGGGACATTACAAAAGAAGCGTCTCAAGACTGTTTCAACCAGTGGAAATACCGTTGATATACGCGTGTGCGTGGGAGTGGAGAGTACTTTAAAGGGGATCCGGACCTTTAACTTGTAACTAAAGTAGTTTTTACTTTCCCGTATCAGTACGTATATACGGAATAATATACGTAGTATAGGAAAATTATGTAATGCAGCGGAAAATCGATTTCGAGATTTCAACGGAAAAACACTTATTCTCGGGCCCTGGTAATAAAAAGTGAATAAATCATTATCCATAAATTGCTTCCCCTAACCCGTTGTGTAATCAGAATCCATCTCCAGGGTCCTTGATACCGAAAAATGGATAAATGGCAAAACGTCTGCCCGACAGTCCGACTGTCCGTCCATCCGACCGCCTGTCTGTAAACAAAGCTAGAGACTCGACCATGAGAAGGATTTTCACCAAAATTGATATTCATCAATCGACTGGCTGATGTCGCGGACCATTGAATTTGAAACAGATTTTTTAATTTTTTTTTTTCGGAGGGGGGAGTGAGTTACTCTATTGAAGCACCAGGGATATTTTCAAAACAATTGTACCAAAGAATAAAGGCGAAAAAGGAGATGAAAAGTGTCCTCAAATCAAATTGATAATCACGACTCATAAGAAAAATATTTTAAAAAAACCGCGTATTTCCAAAAAATCATCATCTGAGGGCAATCTGTTGCAGAGATACGAGACGTGTTTTTCTCGTTTCATTTTTTTCTCAGCTTCTTACATGCACCAGGCTGAAAAAAGTGCAGAGACGGGGGAAAATAGTTGAATTTAATGGTCTTTTGTCAACCAATTTTGGCACAAAATTCAAATAAAAAAGAAATAAGTTTTTGGAATTAATTTTCGAATTGACAACGTTGGAGATCGCATCAGTTTCTTTCTTTCTAAAATGCCATAATATTCTATAACGTATACTTTTTCACAATATGAACAATAGTAAAAAACTTAAAACCTTTTATCAGTTTAAAAATTTGAAATTCGCGCCAAAATGTGATTGGAAAATTTTTTCCCAAGAATGTTTCAACAATTTATATTAAAAGTATTGAAAAGTCTTACCAACCAGACTGTTCTTTAAAGATATGTAAATCTGTTCTTTAAAAATAGATCATGAAATAAGGTCAAGTACAATTTGCCAAAAATATGAGTAGTTTTCGTGTACTTATGCGTGAAATAAAGACAATTTAAATTTTTTTGGAACCATTTTGTTCATTTAATTTTCTCGTATAGATGGTAAAAAAATGGTGCTGGTCTCATTTCCAGCGAACTCTATATTTTCAAATTTAGTATTTCTCAAATAGTTTTCATCCGAGACTGTGTCTAAAGTGCATTTAGTTAGGGCGTTTTCTTCATTCAAAAGCAACGAAAAGTTAGTGGTACAAAAATGGCACAGACTTTTTCATAATATTATTTAAACTGTGTATGTAAATATATCTACACACACATGCACGCGTTTGCGCACACCTACCCAAGTACACAAACACACGCACGCACACGCGACAACACACGCACGGACACTCGCGCGCGCGCAAACACACACACGCACATACATGCGCGCATACACACACTTGTGACAACATGCGCACCCACACTCACGCGCGCGCGCGCGCGCACACACACACACACACACACAGAAACTAGCCACATATACACACACGCATACATACGCGTGCTCGCACATACATACATAAATATAAATAGACATTCCATACTTCATTCAAGATGTAAAATTGATATTTAATTCTTGCTTGACTTTCATTATGTGTTTGTAAGAAAGATAGAAGTTCAAATAAATTATCTCTCTTTGCACTCTATGAATTCACTTTATTTCATTCCTGTTCTCTAATATATTGCTTGAGTGTTTCAGGAATCTGCCTGATACTGACGTGTTTTCAAAGTCTGATCCAATGTGTGTAACTTATCTTAAGACTCAAGATTCACAATGGCAAGAAATTAGTCGCACAGAAACAATTTGGAACAATTTAAACCCTGATTTTGCTAAAAAGGTATAGTAAGGTTTATAAAAATTGAGAATTTTCAACAAATAGGTAAAGTACGGTAGTTGTGTTGACATGTTGCAGTATTTAGTGCTTAGGATACAACTCCATATAAACCTACATTTCCATTTCCAGACACATTTAATATATAGATTTGAAGAGCAACAATCACTCAAATTTGTTGTGTATGATATAGATTCTGAAAGTCATAATCTACAAAAACATGACTTCTTGGGATACAGTTCATGTACATTAGGTCAGGTAAGAGAGGAAAACTATATAAATAATTTATTCTCATAACATATGATTTTCTGTCCAAAAAATATACCTTATAAGTAGAAATGTTCGTGGTTCTTTTTATAAAACAGGTAAGTATTATGCCACTTCCAATTATATCCATCACACTCCGTCATTTTGAGAGTATTAATAAACCAAGCTCAATTTAAATAACAGATAGACATAGGTGTTATATTTTTTCAAACATTTTTTGGATAAGAAACACATTAAGTGAATAAATAACTCCCATATTAAATTTCAGTAACAGAGTCACTGATTTGATTTTTTTGTTGTTGTCAAAGAATATTAAAAATATTATGTGACAGACATATGGGGGGGGGGGTACAATCTGCGCTCCTCTTCTCGAGCTCCAGAATCTTTCTTTTTACGAAAAATAGAAAAATGATAAATAAAAGTTTCGACAAAGTGGAGTTAAGCAACATTTGGAAACTATAAATTTTCGCCCCTGTGTTATAAAAGCATTGCTTTGATAACAACCTATACATTTGATTTTTTCATATTGCTAACAAAATAGTAACCTAGATCACTGGCTCTACTCATACAACAACTAGAAAAATTCATGATTCATTGGTTAAAATGGTTATGAAATACTTATTACTTATGGATTATTTGTAGCGGGCTGTCACATAACGAATATGATTCATGCGTTAAAATTACAGACCTGTATTGCTTGAAAACAGATGCCCCAAGTCAGTTTTGACAACAACCACTGATTTCTAAAGAAGTTGGCAAGGCAAAGTAGGATTGTAAGCTAATTAATGAGAGATTTTCAAGAATTCTGTGGATGATTTATTCTTATTATGCATACAATTTTGTTCTGTAATTTTTAAGTCTGGATGTGGCATTGATGGATGTGATGTGTTTTCCCAAAATATTAAGTGTGAATGTGCCTTTGCAAATATACACACTGAGGTATATAAAGGCTGACTGAGTTACAGAGAATTCGGAATTAATAATGTAGTGAATTTAATTGTTTAAATTAGAATGTTACAAACACTGTTATCAACTAATAGAAAAAATAATGACGCCAAGGAATTATTTGGTATTGGCATTAAGCGACCATCCATAAATTACATAATGCAAATGTGCGACATTTTGAATTCTCCCTCTCCCCTCTGTAAGGCACATTTGAAGTCCCCTTAATAACCACATAATGCTTGCACCCCCACCCATCACCACCATTTAAAAAAAGTAAAAATAAATTACATAATAATGACAATAATTTGCATTACTTTTATGTTGTACATTAAAATTAATTATAATTAAAGTGAGAATTAATTGGCAATGCTGACAGCATCAAACAATAAGATTGGAGGACAATCTCTATGTGAAGGAACAATGGAAGGAAGTATGGGTGAGAAAATTTCTGAATAGTGTACATGTCCTGAAGGATGCAAGGGAATGTACTGCATCAATTTATTTTTATTCTGGAATATACTATTGATCAGTTTTGAATATTTTCTTAATAATCTAAGATTCAATCAATATACCTTTAATGGAAATATATTTTTAATTATTATAAACCTATACATGTCATTTTTTTAAATTTTATTATTTTTAATTTATATTTTTAATTTAATTTGTTAATATTTTAATGTTTTAGTGTACGAAAGTAAAAAACAATTATTTCAGCAAATGTTGAAGAATAAAAAAGACTATCATTGTAACTTAGCACAAAAGGAACACCATCCTATCCCCATGTAACACAGTGTAATGTTTTCTCAAAGTCTTCCCCACCCCCTCTTACATAATTTATGGATGTGCCCTCTAAGTACCGTTAAAACTAATTTAATGACTCCTCTGAAATGACTCTTTTAAAAAGAAGACTCTGAAATTTAAATAAAATAAAATAAAATAACCAAACTAACACTAATGGAATTAAAATTTAACAAATCTCTCAAGTGAATGAATATCACGTGATATTTTGTTCAGCTAGTGGCAGCTGGGAAACTTGCATTACCATTGAGAGGCCTAGAGAGTAACCAAGGAACAATTATTGTTTGCATTGAAGAACTATCAAAATGCAGAGATGAAGTCATTCTGCAATTTTCAGGACACAGAATTGAACGAATGAGCTGGTTTGGATTGTAAGCATAAATTTTGATTATTTCTCATAGTTTTGCTGTTCTTCAGTATTTAATACACAGACTTTCATCAATTACATTTACATACTCCCAACAAATTTTTAATAATTACTTTTGCATGTGTTTTCAGTATTATATAGCGTTAAAGTACAATATCTGTTTAATCTGTGAAATGAAGAGATCATATTTTTGATTTCAAAATTCCGAGGATAATCTTGTATTTATTAACAATTACATGCATTTTTTTTAAGAACTGACCCATTTCTTGAGATATACAAAATTAATGATGATGGAGAGTACCATTTGGTTCATCGAACTGAAGTAATAAAATGGTCTCTGAATCCAACATGGAAACCATTTACCATTGCAATAAGGTCATTGTGTGGTCATGATCCACAACGATCTTTGAAAATAATGTGCTATCATTGGAACATGAATGGTGGTCATCAATTCATTGGTGAATTTTTTACTACATTTAAAACCTTAAGTCTTGGACCATGTGATGATACAATATTTTTCTGCTTAAATTCACAGAAAATGGTGAGTAAACTTTACCTTAATCTTATATACTATACTATCCTATACTATCTAGTATTAACACTATACTATCCTTTATGCATCTGAACCATCTTTTCAATTCGCTTCCATTATCTATTCTCTCAGCTTCTACCATTCAGTAACTTGATATTTTTCTGATCGTACACATTCTGATATAATTTTTCTATGGGTTGTCCACCCTCTGCCACAACCACAATTTTCCTTCACCATGTTATGGAGCATTCTTTTTACTTTCATCCTCTGTGTATGTACCAATCTACGAAATTTCACAAATCTTGCATTTTTAAATGTTACCTACAGGCCCTATACTGTCATTATACCATAACCTCCATTTTTGTCCTTCCTATGCTATTCCATATAATCTTCTTAACATTTTCCACGTACATCGGTATATACGTTTTGAGATAATTGATCAGTATGGTATATGAATACATTTGAAGTAATTTCTGTTCATAGAAAAACATTTCTTCTTTTACAACTTTTAATGGTCAACGGTAAATCACATGAATAATAGTTCAAAAAAATAAGTTCAAATGTTCCAAATAACTGAAATACACTTCATAATATAGAAATTAAAATGAAACATAAAAAAAATGTTTAAAAAATGATTTACCAATTTGTATTTTCAGTATGGGGACAGTCGACGTAAACATTCTGGAGAAATACATCTTACAAAATATGAATATAAGCGAGTATATTCTTTTCTTGATTACATTAAAGGAGGTATGCAGATACACTGCACTATAGCTATAGATTTCACAAGTAAGTTGCTTTCAAATACACCTTAGATTTTAAATGATAAAAAAATTTCACAAATGTCAAAAGTCATAATATTACTAATACTATCACCTCCTATCTGGAATATTAGTAATCCCATTATCTGTAATATTTATTTTTTAATTACTTAAGCAGCACCATATAACTGTGAAATTTATAATTAAAATAACAATTATTTTAAAATAAAAGTTTGCTTCTTTGATTTTGAAATTGTCTAAGATTTTGATAGATTTCTTTCAGGTTAAATAATACCATTTTAAGAGAACATTCTTTCCTACAGGTTCAAATGGACGACCTAATTCACCACAGTCTCTTCATTATTGTTCCCCATCACCTAATGAATATGAACAAGCATTGACAGCAGTAGGGGAAATCATTCAAGATTATGACACTGACAAAATGTTTCCTGTCCTTGGCTTTGGTGCTCGTCTTCCTCCTGATGGTCATACTTCTCATGACTTTTTTGTGAACATGAAACCTAGTAATCCTTATTGTGTGGGTATACCAGGTACACAAATCATTAAACATTGAAATTTCTACTAACTTAGTCTCTGATCCAAAATTTGTGATTTTGAAAAACTTTACACAAATTAGTAGTATTTGTGATTTTACCTCTTCCTGCTGTGTTTGCTTAGAAGTATTTTGAAATGTGATGATTTGTAGATGATTTGTGTTCTGTTTTAAGTTTTACAGGTAGTTACTACTCATAATTGTTATGTTTTTATTATTTTTCTTTCTAAAGAAAAGAACTTAACATCTGGCAAGCTTATTTGATGTAGTATTTACAACACAAAAAGATAAATGGCTTGAAACAGTAAGTCAAATTTGACATGAGTGGATTTGATATAGATTGTTTCAAATAATATATAGACATACGTATATTCATTATAGGTAATCTGAAACATTATTATAACAATAGGTTAATCATTTTATGTAACAAGGTTGCATGTTTTTAGTCCTACTAGTTGTTTAGAATTTGAATATTAATAAACAAACTGTCTTCCAAGGTGTTTTGGAGGCATACAAATCCTGCATACGTAAAATTGAACTCTATGGACCTACCCTTTTCAGTCCAATAATAAATCATGTAGCAAAATTTGCTCAAGCATATCAAGATGGATCTCATTACTTTGTGCTCTTGATAATTACAGACGGAATTATCAATGATATGGCCAAAACAAAACAGGTATATTGTTTTTTACCATTTTAAAATATCAATAATTTTAAGACTAAAAATTGAGAAGAAAAGATTGGATGAATGCAATCACAAATATTGTATGCATCTTGTCAATTCTAGGCAATCATCAATGCAGCAACTCTTCCAATGTCTATTATTATAGTTGGCGTTGGAACAGCAGACTTCTCTGCAATGGATGAACTCGATGGTGATACAGTTCCTTTAGTTCACAAAGGAGTTCAAGCAGCTAGAGATATTGTTCAATTTGTACCATTTCGAAATTTTCATTGTTTTCAAAACGTCACTAAAACAAAAGCATCTTTAGCTAAAGAAGTATTAGCAGAAATTCCAGATCAAATTGTATCATTTATGAAATATCATAATATTCAACCAAAAAAGGTAGAAAATACTTCTAAAGTAACAACAGCTGTTTGATATTTTTAATTTTATCTGGCTCACTTTATTGATCAGTCATTCAGACCCTCATCAGATTAAGTCCAAAAAAAATTTGAACCACATTGTGTAATGGAAACCAACTGCTCCTATGCACAAAATTGTAAATTGTTAACCATAGTTTCTTTTTCTTATTAGAAGTGTGTAGCACTAGTTCCGCAGTTACTCTAATTTTTTTTTCCTTAGTAAAGTAGATTCAAAAATGTGGAAATTTCTAAAGAAAAATTCATTGAATATTGAAATTATGGTTACTAATGACAAACTAAATCTATAATTATGGAATGTTAAAATGAAAACCAGCAAATCTTTTCCACCTTTAAAACTGTGATAACTCTTTTATGATGGTGAGCTTATGTAAGACATGTACTAATGTATTTTTAATTGATCCATGAGGTATATTAAAATAAGAGAAAAGATTGGAATAAATATGAAAGCTGATGTGTGGTACTACCAACATTTCTTTTATGTCTCAAAACAGAAGTGTTTATCTCATTGAAACAAAGTACCAAATATAAAATACATACAAACGGTATAGACAAGATTATGTTTACAATTCTTCAAATATACCTTAAATATTTACAAGATTGTATACTTTTGTTCTTTTGGTTTAAATAAAATATGTTTCCCTTAACATCAATTCAAAATATTCTGTAAGAATTTGCTTTCAGCAGTTAAGATCATTCTTTCATCATCTACTTTTAATCACAAAATAAATTTAGAGATGCCTTGGCTGGCACAATAAACAAAATATAATTTCATAATTTACTTCAAATAGCATAGTTATTCAGAGGAAAACTCCAAGCTCTAGTTTTTGAGAGAAATTTCATGGGTCTATATTTCTAGTTTAGGGAATTGATTTTATATTGTTTTTGTCATTTGTCTGAAATAAACTTGTATCTTTTTATTTGCAACAAGAGAGAAAAAAGTTAGTTTTCAAGAGCAATTGATACCTCAAAGATATTTTCAAACTTGTTTAAATATGGCTTCAAATCTTCATTGAGGTTTTGAATACAGTAAGGACACCCACTGATTTTTTTTTAACATTAAAAATGGTAGAAAATGAATGTGACAAATGGGGGAGAACTACAATCATTGCGCATTCTTAATCCCATCACATTCTTAGTCGAATTATGAATACAATTTCCAAACCATTTTTGGCAACATTTCATAATCAAGAAATATTTTTCTGGTGTAATACAAAGTATTTGTATTTCCAAATGAACTATACATTTTATTAGATAGTACTGCTGAGGAAATAACTAAACCATCCACTCCTGCATCTAGAAACTAGTGGTGTTACAGAATGGCAGTTACTTTTTTGTACTATTTAGTTACCTAATTCTTTTAGACTGGACCAGCTGATTGGTTCTCCAGCACCCTCATCCCAGTTGGTACCTTTTGAAATCTAACTGACATTTTTTTCACATTTTCTTAATTTTTCACTACCCTAATATGTAGTAGAATTGAAATAGGACTTATAATAAGGAAAAATAATGAGTGAAGCCTCCTTTATCTCCTCAGAAAATGTCATTTGACTCATTCTGAAAGTGCACTATTTGAGCTCATTTTTCAAAAACGTTAAAGAGTTTTCGAGAAAGATCAGAAAACATTTTAAGTGCTTGTACTCACAAATTCAATAATGTATACACAATGCCTTTAAATTAAATATTAACCGCATGCATATGCATGGAGGAGGGGGGGGGAGACAGGTGGTTTCGTAGGTGTCCCGGTAAGGGTCGCCAACCAACAGAAGCTTTCGGAGCAAACTCGGACGACGTTTTTGCTGTGACATCTTTTTATGTTTCTTTTTTTAATATTTAGAGGGTACAATAATATTAGTTGTTGAAGGTAATGTTTCCGAAGGTATGTAAGATGACACCTGGCCCTCAGCGTTAAGCATTAGAGGAGTAGCATGGTCCGTTTGGATGTTCAGTATCTTGGGCTGATTTAGCTCACTACACAATTTTCCGTTACATCTCCAAGGACTTTACTTCTAGACTGTCCGGGTGACGCCGCGTCGTTGGCAGAGAGGCAGACGTTTCGCCTGTCATGTCGCAGGCTTCTTCAGGGTAGTGAAGAAGCCTGCAATATGACAGGTGAAACGACGGCCTCTCAGCCAACAACCCGGCGTCCCCCGGACAGCCAAGAAGTCATGAACTCGAGCCGCGGAAGCCTACGTGTACATCTCCAAGGAGTTTTACTTGGTATCTCCTTCTTGCTTCCGGAAACGAAACTTTTCCAGTCACTCCAATGTTTTGGATTTCCCTCTCCTTGATGGACACTGGGCACTGGCTCAAATTTGCCGCATTATCACCCTTGCAGTTAACGCAAAGGGGTGGTGAGGATCAAGGAGTTTTATCGGAAGGATTTAAGGAGGATTTCAGTTCCTCTCCATTGTTCCCACTCACCTGGGAATCCAACAAGGGGAGACTCCATTGAAGTACCAGGGATGCTAGGGTATATGGGAGAGAGTGGAATGGCTTCCTCCCGCAGCACACTCGCACGGGCTCCCACTCTAGAGTTCAGTCGGGGACATAGTCCGAGCTGATGGATCGGGAGGGGGTTAGCTCCCGTCCGCCCAATAGAACTGACTGAGGCCAAAGGTAGTGCACGCAAAACGTACCTAAACGCAGTCACCAGAGATGTGCACAACGAACAGACTTAGACAATTGAATTAAATTGAATCGAATTGAATTAAATTACTGCCTCATTTTACGTGGCGAGACTCGGGCAATCAGGCCCGCTCTTCCGTCTGACCACGCAAATTTCGCTACACTCCTTTCACCAACTAGTGGAGAAAGGAGGTATTTCTTGGGGGAGAAACAGGCGATTTGAGTTTTGCTCAGAGGCGTCATATAGGCCTGAGGATCTTTTACATGCAAGTAAATCTACTAACATGGGACAGCCGGCTTTACTTCGCTTCCGAAGGCAGGCGTACGAAGGATTTTCTTCGCCCTTAAAGGTCCACGGCTTCGATCGGATTTGAACCCGCGAACTTGGGTACGCTAACCATTACACCATCGCCGCCGCAACATCACAATACACACAATCTAACCAAGCGTCAAGGCGGCTTAAGGCAAGCACGCCCAGACTCCTTTACCCCATGTCACTCATTCTCTTCTACACGAGTCACCACATGTGTGGGCGTACAGGGAAGGCTAGTGAGGAAGAAAAAAATGGTTAATAAAGGAAGTAGGTGACGTATGAAATGGAAATGAAGAGGATGAAAGATGGGGAGAGGAACACACGAGAGCTTTCTCTGCATCTCTTGTGACATGGGCCTGCCCACCTCGAAGGGGGCGAGTACAGAAGTAAGATGCCAGTACTGTAATAAGTATTTAATTTCAATGTTCAATAAAATACGTTCCATAGAATACTGTCAAACACGTATATTTATATGATATTCATAACGTTCATTTAACCCGTCAGAAATCAAAAGAATTGTTTAAGATATTAAAAATAATACTACCATATTATTTTAAAACAATGTTCCTCTATCCCTGGAACCAGGAATAAACATGTGAAGAGTTATAATGCTACAAAATGAATGAAGAAAATATTTATTAACTTTCCAATTTATTTCAGTTAATCAAACAAAAAATTCCTTTGTGTGATTTCGGTGGAAAAAAGAAAATTTGCGAGAGGAGCCTCTCTCTCGAATCGGTAACTATCAAAATCCTGTGTTTTTGCTTTACTGAACTATCCTCCTGCCCTACATGAACAGCACATTTATCGTCTTCTTATCTCTAAAGTCGGCCATGCGATTTCTGGAGGAGATACAAGGTATATTACGCAGCAGTAAGCAGAAGATGTGCGTACTGTTCAGACACTTGAATTCAAACTGATGTTTTGTGACTGAAAAGGTGGAGTTTCTGCTCAGTGAAACAGTTGAGATGAAAAGTGCAGAAAGGAAAAACGACGCCACGACAGTTCGAGTTAACCACGTGTGCGCCATAATCGTGCAGTTATAGACGAACACTAAGAGTAGAACGAGTGATCGTGACTGTGTGTGTGAGGGGGTCAAGGCTTTTTACATTTGTGTTTCGTTTAGAGCTCTATAGAGGTTATGAGTAACATCAGTGCAGTGATAGTTTGTATCACGAGAATAGCAGCACTTTCTCATGATACCGTTAGCCGTTATTATTATAAATAATGCGGCCGTTCAAAATGTGCTATCGCAACGCTATCTTCAGAGCGTGCAAAGAAACATTAAGATACAAATATCGAGAGTTTATCACAAAAAATAATCGTGGAATCTTAGAATCCTTGAAACGCTTAACTCTCCCAGATAAGCTAAAACTCTTTCAAATAAAGCACTCGGTAGAAGGGTTACCACATCTTCGGGTCTCATACATAAGGTCCAAATTTGGGGTTACTCTGTTCGTTAAGTACTGTCCGGGAACCAGATCCTTGAATAAATTTAATTTGTAATTTCTTTTTCAAAATATATATTTTGCCCATCAAAATAAATGTCAATTACTATTGAATTTGGTACCAGTTAAAATAAAAATCCGCTCAAATAATATTTATTTTGAAATTCTTTGTTGTTTAATAACTGCGTGTCTCTCAAAAATAGCGTAATATGATTTCACTGAAAAAACTTTATAATTTTGTTTATCTTTATTGAGAAAAAAGTCTGGTCAGTTACTAACGTTAATCAGATACGGAATTGGTTGAAATAGGCAATATACAAAATTAAAAATACAATCATGAATGCCAGTTTTCGGCATATACTAAAATGTTGTTTTTGATTTGAAGTTCAATGATTGGTTTTTAGTATGCATGTTATGTACAGTATTTATATAAGAACGATGGTTATATTTTCTATAATGCTCCGACCAACAGTATGTGATGATTTATGTGTAACATGTGACTGCTATTACACTGTTGCATACTGTAACAGTAAAGTATTGAAACCGCCTCTCACAGACACAACAAATGTAGACACATTGTATATTCGATATTCCAATGTAACTTCAGTGTTCAATGTAACGTTACACCTACCTTCTTTACGCGAACTTCACGTAGTTGACAGTTTACTGGCAAGCGCGAATGAAGATGCATTAAAGCTCCTTCTTAAACTAATAACTCTTGAAATCACAAGAGCTGAAATCAATGATTTGCGACCAACAATATTTTTTGGTAACACTATGCTACAATACATTGATTTATCCAGTAACAAGATCAGCGAACTGCACAGTGACGTATTCTCAAAACTACCAAATTTAACTGTTTTAAAACTCAATAAGAACAAACTGCATACAATTTATGAAAGTACTTTTATCTCTAATTCAAAGCTCGAAACATTAGACATTGCGTCAAACCATCTTCTCAGTTTAAAACCTGGAGTCTTCAACATTAGTGATGTCACAGACTTTACTTCCAACAAGACCGTGTCTCTAAATATTTCAAACAACGAGCTGATGACCGCAGAACCTAACACATTTGCTCTTTGTACTCATCTCACAGTACTAGACTTGTCGCACAACCAAATCTCACAGTTGTATTCTGATGTCTTCGTCGGCCTTTCTTCTCTTCGAGAGTTACTATTGAATTCAAATTCGCTCAGCGAAAATATTCCTGGAGTTTATTTTCGATTAACGTCATTGCAGATACTTGATCTTCGTGAAAATCAGATCAGAAGTATTCCTTGTGATACATTCAAAGGATTATCATTACTCTCAGAACTTCGCCTATCCCACAACCAAATCAAGCACTTGGATTCTCATGCATTTCGAGGTAGGTGGGCATATAAACAAGTGGAGTTACATACTAAAACAAGTGGAGTGATCATACTAAACAATGGAGTTAAGTACTACAACAAGTGGAGTTACATACTAAACAGTTGGAGTTACATACTAAAACAGTGGAGTTTACATACTAAACAAGTGGAGTTAATATAAACAAGTGGATTACATATAAACAAGTGAGAGTTACATTACTACAAGGGAAGTTAATACTAAACAAGTGGAGTTAATACATGAACAGTGGGAGTTACGATACTAAAAAAGTGGAGTTACATACTACGAAGTGGAGTTACATACTAAACAGTGGAGGTTACATACTAAAACAGTGGATGTTAATACCTAAACAGAGTGGAGTTACATACTAACAAGTGGTGTTACATTACTAAACAGTCGGTGCTTACATTTACTAACAAGGTTGTAGTCTAGCATACTAAAAAAGTGGATGTTACATACTAAACAGGTGGCTCGTTTGACATACTAACGAAGTGTGTTACATACTAAAACAATGGTGTTACAATACAAAAGTTTTTCGATTATTTGTAACGGGATACGCAATTACAATACTGAAAATTAGATGAAGAAAAAAATACAATGAGATTCGACTAGGTTGCTCAGGGTATATGTGGGCTTTCGTCGTTACATGTATCAACATTTGCTTTCGCAATTTGCGATAATATCAGAGATTTTTCAATACATTATTTCCAACTCCCATTTGTAAGAAATATTCATTCAAAAAAAATAATCTAGCTGTTTAAAATATTCTGGTTGTAGAAGACGTGAGACAGGAGGTTTAAAGAAAATTTGAACAATAAGAGAATTACAGTAAATAGACCTGCGCCATATTTATAAGCTGTATTTTTTTAGCTATTCAAAAAACAAATGGAGCTACATTTTGAACAAATATGTGTTTAAAATTAATATATTATATATATATATATATATATATATATATTATATATTATATATATATATATACACTTACATAACTAGTATGAAAATGGCGCGGCCTTATTTATCTTGAATTATCTTTATTGTTTCAACTTAAAATCCTGCTTCCGTATTATTTCTTCATGTGATGAAATTTTCTTTCATGCTAACGTTGTTCAAATATGTTCTTACAGTAGTTTGCATTGGACTTTACCAATGAAATCGTAGTAGACATGATAATGTTGCTACTCCATTCAAAACAACTCCTAACCTTGTATGTTACCACCATACGGAATAATTAACGTGCGTAATATGCAATTATTCGGGAAAGTTGCATTAAAAAAAAAAATTAAAAAAAATAATAAAAAAAGGCGAAAAAATGCCGCTGTTGTAACACGCGACTACCGAACATTTTCACCCCTTGGAATTCGCCGTGAACGAGGGTCTGTGTGAGTGTGTGCGTAGGGGCTGCCGTCGGCTGCGCACGCTGGCGTGGGCGGCAACGCGCTGAATGGAGGTGGGTGGCTTTGGCGCTTCGGCGCGGAGCGCGCGGCGGGGCTGGCGGCGCGGGGAGCTGCAGGCCGTGGGGCAAAACCGCCTGTGGCACGCTGCCGCGGGCGGCCTTCGCCGGCTGCCGCGGCGCTGCGCGCCCTGCGACGCTGAGCGACAACGCGCTTTCTCGCGGGCTGGGCGGACGGCGCCTTCGACGGCTGCGCGCGCCTGCGCACGCTGCGCCTCCGCGGACAACGCCCTTGCAGCGCCTGCGCCGAGGTTAGCCGCCGCCGTGTGCGTTTCGTTTCACTCTCCAGTTGCCGTTGGAGGGCGGAATTTATTTTTCCTGAATTACGGTTCAATACTGCAAGCCGATGAGGCTTTTCGCAGGTTATTAAAGGGCGAAGGTAACTTAAACAAAAACTAACTTATGTAACTTAAAAACTTCAATTTTGCATTTCCTCTTTGGAATTGGTTTTTTTTTATTTAGTTTTGTAAAAAATTCGGGTTATTCTTTTATAATGTTCTTTTTTTTGTTTTTTTGTCTGTTTATTTAAGGCCGCATTCAATACTGGCCAATAGCGACCACTATTGCTGTGTACGGTATGGTAAATGTGGGTTGACCACATAATGATGATGATAGGGTGTTTGAAAGACGAACCAATCACCATAAAGCCGAGGCGGAACTCGAACCATCTCTCT
>BOPP01000067.1:2955319-2966175 GCA_017312745.1 Gryllus bimaculatus | reverse complement strand
ACGACTCCTATGAATATAGTGAATGCCTGCCAATGCAACCCTTCTTACGCGAATGTCACAGCGGCTGCATATCGTCCTCCGTCGTAGGCGCGAGCACAGCGTAAACAACTACTAGTATTTCTTCCTTGCCGTGCAGCATAGCGGCACAATTATAGAAGATACGAACTGCCCTTCCAGCAATTCTTGTTTCTGTTTTCCTTCACTTGCAACGCTAGTACCTGTAGTTGTGTCGATGTCCGACAATAAACACTTTGCAAATCGGTATCGACTTACATAATAGTCTGTAATTTTTACTTTCACGCCTAATGCTTACGCAGTATAGGGAACCTATTGTAATGATGCAGGGAAAAAATGGCGATTTTTCAACATCAAAACTCATTGCCGATTCCTAGAAATGCAAAAGTGGATTATCCTTGTTCCTTTATATCAGTGGTAAATTTCTTCAAAAAAGTTCGGTAGTCAGAATCCACGTATTCTTGACACCGAAAAATCGATTGCCGGCAGAACATCTGTCGTCTGCCCGTCCGTACATCTGTGAAAAAAGCTATCGGCTAACCCAATGCAGGATTTTCATCAAAATTGATATTCCCAAAATCAATCTGACTGATGCCATGATCCATTGAATTTCAAATGGATAGTTTGGTTTTTGGGAGTACTTTATGTGAACCCTCAACATTTATGCTTTTTTTCTCAATTTTTCTCTGATAGATTACAATTCGTATAAGTTGCGAAATTGTTTTCGGCATCGACCTACAATCATAACAATGAAGATTTAACTTTTTTCTTAATGAAATGGGTTTATGAAAAAAAGATCTTCAAATAAGGTCATGTTAAATTTTTCAAAAATATGAGTAGTTATGAGGTAATTATGCATGAAATAGACTACTTTTAATAATAATAATAATAATAATAATAATAATAATAATAATAATGTGTATTGTATAACATAAACAATGTTGTACATTGAACAATATACAATGGGTGAGTTAAAAGAAGCTTCCCAGATGTTAAAACCTTTGCAAACCTGAAATATCTTAAATAATATTTATTTTCTTAATATAAGGAATTAAAAAATGAAATAAAATCTTAGTGAATAAAAAAAATAAAAAAACCTAAAACTTAACTTAAAATATAAAATACCATCAAACAAGAATAATACAAGAAGAGACCAAAAAATAAAATAAAAACAATTATTTTCTCTAATATGGCTCTAAATTTTTCCTTTAATTTTTTTCCACGTATGTAGCAAAAAATTGTAAAAACATTGGTTCTGGTTCCTTTTTCTATGAACTCTCAGTATTTTGAATACTGTAAAAAATGTGGTTGGACTTGAAGATGTGCGATTTTGAAAAAAAAAACATTCTTTAAGTTTTGTGGTGCTTTACATAAAGCCCGTGAGCCATTGTCTAAATTTTCTCAAAAATAGCTCCATATTTTGTCTTTTAATTTCTTCAAAGATTAGAGTGCAATAAAAAGATGTTATTGGTCCGATTTTCACTTTTAACTCTGAGTTTCCTAAAATTGCAAGTTTTAATTATTTTCGGCGTCTTCCTGCAACTACAAAACTGAAGATGGGGATTCTTTCTTCAAATCATATTTTTTCTCTATATTTCATTCATAGTTTATTCTGAGAAACCCTTATTAGGGGCACAGAAAAAATAGTAATCATGTGATTGATTGGCTCACAACATATCATGGGAATGACAAAATGCATAGAAATTTGCAACCCATCTCCTAACACTGCACATAGCTTGCAAATAACATGTATACCCAGCTTTTATCTGGATCACCTAGAGGGCATCCATACAACTTGTCGTGGGGAAATCATGCGCCTCTGGGATTATGGTGTAAAGAACCACAAACAACAGAAGTTATTAGGATTATTGTGACACATGCTAATAGTGCTTAATGACATATCACATAACCTACAACAAAACGAAGTTATTGACCGATTCAGAATTATCGCAATTCCTTTTGAGCATTGGAATACTTTTCACTTCGTGTAAAGTAGTAGAGTTCATGCTTCAAAGAAACTAAAACTTGCGAAACGGAAAATATCTATGAGAAGCTGTTATCCGAGATACGATAAATCGTAGTGCCCACTCACCTTTTGCGCTGAAAGAAATGCACTCTTCGCGGGAACACCGATAAACCACACTCGTAGAACTGCAGGAACAAAGTTTTAGCAGTGCACATTCTACGTCTTTCTTGATAGACGCACTCTCTGCAGCTCAAGTTCTGGTCGGTTCGCAACAAGGAACTATTTCTGCGAAGGGCACGAATATAGTTCGTAATACGCATCGCCCAAGGGAAGTCCGCCCTGTGTTCCCGGAAGCCATGTCCCGCGAGAACAATAAAATTGCGATTACTGAGAAACTGTATGTAATAGGCGAAAACTGACACAATATTTGAAATCAGCACACTTAACTCTATTACAAAAACTTATTAGCTTTTATAAGACGATAATATTTATCTGTTTTTCTGTATTATCTCTGTGACCTGTATTATCTCTGTTTTTCTCCCAGAAACTTTCCATATCTATTTCTTAAACTAATCACTTAAATAGAGCTTCCCTAACATTCATTTATTTACTTCTGTTTAATACGTTTTTACATCTGTTTTAGAAATAGTTGTAAAACTGAGAGTTGTGTTTAAGACAGTTTAATAAGGGACAACAATCATTCATTGTACCAATTTCACACTGCTATTCAATGTATTTCTCTATTGAGTTCATTTTTTTCTACTACAACAGAGTTGAAAGGGTTCATCCATCGTAGCAAGATTTAAAAAATGAATGCAACTGAACTATTTCTTAATGATAACATTGAATAATACAAATTTGTCTTCCACAAAAAATTATTAGTTCACTTTTTTGGCTTGTGTGATTTCATAAGTCACACCCTACCAATAAAATTAAGTGATGAGTGAGTGAGGCTTCAAGAGGTCAGGAAAAAGAAAGTACTGGCACAATATTTGAACAAATATGTCTTTATTTAAACAGTAATTTGTTTGTTAGTAACTTGTCAAAGTTTTAACTTTATTCCCTTTCACTTGGCTTGTATCTTTTGCAATCCATTTATACTTCAAAGAAAATTTTCTTTGCTGTGTATTATTTTTTCATGATTGTGAATACTTCAATTATGAATTTTATTTAATAAGGGACAACAATCAAAACAACTTTGGTTTTAAATTACAGTGCTCATTTATAACATAAATTCTGTTTTTGTTGCCATGTACAGACATAAAAGCTGTTGGAGGTATAGTAACATTTAGAAATATAAAACAAGGTTATTTCAAAACAGTTGTGTTAATTGCACTGTAAAGAATCAAGATAGTATAAATGACAGCGTTTATAAATAATTCTCTATAGAAGTATGCAAAGCAGAGTTGATACAAGAATATTTAATACAGAAAAGGGAAGAAATAACTAAAGTAATTAACACAATTTAAGTATTATAAACCATGATGCATGATCTTTTACCAAAAGAGAATAGGAAGGATAGAAAAGGACAAGTCAATTAAGAGGGCATAATTTGCACAATTACTTATGTTCAATGACAGGACTTCGAAAGATTTATTTTATCATATTTAGTCAAGCAGAAAGATTTGTATAAGTTATTCTCCTGCACAGTGCAGATGTTTCTTAAGAGAACATCTTCCTATAACATTGTGCATAAGTTTTTGTGGCTACTTAGTTCACATAAGACAACTGTACATTTCATAATCCCATGCTTTTAGTCTTTGGTTTATGAGTCACAAGAATATAAATAATGAAAAAGCTTCACTTGAACACTAAGTTACATGCTAATTTCAGAGTTAAAATGATTACTTTACTGCACAGGGAAAGGTGTTTCTTTGGAATGTTATGTCATAAAATAGCACCAAATATTAGCTGCAAGATTGCCAGCCAACAGCTGAAATATACATTCAGTGAAGTTTAACATTACAGATTTTTTTTTGGTTATTTCATATTATATTGTCTCAATAGAAATTATAACATTCACACGATCCCACATAACACACTCAACATTCTGAACATACTAAAACAGTTTCTTCGGAGGTTAATAATATATTACTAAGAGCTCCTACATATCCCTGCATAAAGTACAAGAATATTTAACTGGCACTTATACACTGTATTAAAATTTTTTATTTTTTAATAAATGATCGCACTTTATTCACACATCTGTCCATGAAGTTCTTTTTTCTTCTGTTATCCCCTGTGTTAGACAATGGAAGAGATAACTGTGATCCTTGTTTCACATCACTACAATCGCCTATGGATCTTGATTCGTAATCAAGATCAGGATGACTTGTCTGGAGAGCATTAAACTTCTCTTCTTCTTGGAGTCCATCAGTCTTTTGCTCTGTTGGCTTTGCAGTCAGCTCTTGTGCACTAAGGTATTGTTCACACTCACTAACTAGTTGTTGTTCATCTCCTGCTTTGTCATTAGGTTCATTTGCTGTGGAATCTACCAAGATGTCCAAGCTACGTGAACGTCCAGGCCTCTGGGGACATGTAGGCAAGGCTCGAGCAGGCGAGACACTGGCTGTACCGGAGCTGCGCCGAGGTTGTGTGGCTGGGCTAGGTGGACGGTGCATTAAATTGTACAGCCGAGTTGGTGGACTAGTAGGAGGACGACGTACTGTTCCCAGAAGCCAGGGATGGGACGGACTGGATGGTTTGAATAACCTGAAACCCAAGACAGAATATGAGAACATTGTTTCTCAGGCAACAGCACAATGTTTTAACACTCAGCTCATTATTCAGTAAGTTTCACGCTCTGAAAAACTTCTTAAAGGCTTAATTACATCGATTGTGTCCATGATCTACTTATTACTAGGTAGAGAATAACCTTGACTTTACAGTTCAGTAACACTTATGATCTTTCAAACCACTGGATAAGCAATGATATTTTGCAATGACACCTGCTAATTTATTTTTCAAACACTGAGTGAGGATACTTTTAAAATGCAGTTTAGTTGTTATCTCATAACAAATTTGAGTTAATTGCAAACAGTTTTTACAAGCCCCAATCTTTGAAAACAATTAGCTCCTCCTAAAATACCCACCTGTTGTGTCTGGCCGAGGCAGAGGGGCCATCTAGTCAGTCTCTCCCCCCTCCAGAGTTCCCATTGACATCCTTGTCACTGCCCTTCCCACTCTCGTTGCTGTGCATTCGCTGGTAGCTGGGCGGCTGGCGCCCTAAGGTGTTTCCTGAAGGTGTTCCGGGAGTGGCATCTCCTTTGTTAAAACCCATTCTTCCCAAAGCTCCATCAGCACGAGTGCTCAGTTCTCCTCTCATGAACCTTTCCAGTTTGTCTACACAGGCATCCTGGTAGTCATGAATCCATCTGAAACAAAATATTTAAAGCATTATAAATCTTCAACTGCCAAAGAAATTGCACCACAAGCAGGAAGTACAAAAATTAAATAAATATAACATATTTGTCTGGTTCTATAACATTTAAAACAACAATGAATTAAGTAATAACCAGTGCAATCATTTTTTCTTTTACTGTAAAATTTGAGAGACAAATTGGATAAAATTTTTAAATTTTTGGAAAACTAACTCAATGTAAAACATAATGTATAATGTATAATGTTTGTTCAAAATTTGACTAGTAATACTTAAAATAAAAAATCGAAAGCATAAAAAAATCATACCTGACACCATTGAAATGGCAGACAGCTCTCATATCTTCTGGCAGTTCCTCGGGTTCAGGCCATTGGAAATTGTCTATGATAGGAATTATATTACACTGTGATTGGAGAGCTGCAACAATTTCCTAAAACAAACAAAATACGATAAGTCATGTACAATTCATGGAAATTAAATTCTTATTTTTGTTTAAATTGTTTGACTTACTATAATTTAATGAAACTTACCCTGTGAACCCAGTCTTTGCATTCCGAATCTGCAATACAACGTTCCAGAGCTTTGGGGGTGAGGACCAATAGAAAATGTTTGGCTTGTCGAATACTCTGCAGGAGGTTGTTATCAAATTTTCCAGCTTCCAACCTTTCCACATCAATGAAGACTTTGAACCCTCGTAGTTGGAGATGGACTTTCAGTAAACTGTAAACACATTTGATCATTTTGTTATTTTTTGGGAAAAAGGTACTAAGTAAATGTCTTTCTTCAAAAGAAGTGATTTTCTAATTGTTTTAAATAACAGTTAAAAATTTGATCAAAATTGTAAAACATTATAAATCAAGTACCTAATGAGTACTTGTTATGCCATACGATAAACCACGTAACGAATATTAATAAAAGGTTGTGTTAAACTTATTAACTACACACCTGGCCAATTGTGATCCATTTGATCGTCTATAACTAACAAATACATCCAGAGACTTGTCAAGGTTAGTATCTGATGCACTAGTCAAGCCACTTTCCATTTTATCTGGAAAAGAAAATTTAATTTTTAGCAATAACATATAATAAAATGTACTATTTAATAAAATATGATTTTAACTCATAATAAAGCAACGTTTAAACAACTTGATAACAAATTAAAATTGAAGATATTGAAAACAAAACCAGAGATTCTTACCTCTAATGGCTTTTGTTATCCTTTGACGGTGAATACTATTTGTAATGCCACATTCATTAGCCAGCTGGTCATCAGAAAGGTGAATAATTGAATCATTGTCAACACCAGCATTCAACATAGAGTATGTGTAAATAGAGAACTCTGTTCCAATATTTTGCAGGAATGTATTTAAATTTCCAGTATCTCTACTACTATAATCAGCCATTTTCTTTAAGTTTTGAAGTTCTCGACTGAATCTATAAACAACAATATTGAGGTATTAAAGCATTATAATGTAATGTAATGTAATGTATGCAAATTATAAACTATGAAAAAATATATTTTGTTATACACACCTCCTACGGCGAATACCATTTGTAATTCCTATGTCATCTCTAAGATTAGCTTCTGTTAACTGCAACAATAGATCACCATCTACTCTGCTCTCAACAAAATTTCCTGCATATTCTGCAAATCCAATCTGAAAAAATTAATAACCACAAATTAAAAATATTGTTTTACAATTGCAAAACAATTTCTCAATTAATGATCTTACTACATTGCAAACAGGTCTCAAATGTACAAAGAAAAATAAATTAAGGAGACCCGTAAAGGAAACTGAAGGCTATTTTCAAGAGCAAGATGATAAAAAAGTATCAAATTTCTTGTATTTTTAAATTTTTTTTATGTAGGTACAATTCATGACTGACGGAAATATAAAATAAATATTCTTTTAAATAAATTATACTGAAATATGCATTACACTGATAACTCACCTGCTTCACCCATTCCCGCACATCTTCTGTGGACCAGAGGGGCACCTGTTGACTCAGTTTATGAGGTACTTCCTCACCAATTAGTCTCAGAGCTTGAGCTGCATATTTTGAAGCAACTGCATTGGGGCAGCTAGCAACTTTCTTGAGAGGTTCAATAGCTTTGATTTCTCTAAATATTTCTGTGTTTCCTTGCTGTTTTTTTATTCCTGCTTCCATACAGAAATGGAAAGCTGCCAGATTACGAGCCTCTTCCCTCTTTGAACTCAAAACAGGCACCAATCTTTGAAGCCAGTTCTTGCTCTGACCATGAGCATGGGCTAAATTGGACTTGGCAAATTCTGATGGATTGTGAGTGGTAACAAATGGTTCTACCAGATCCAAAGTACCAGATTTAAGAACTGCTGCTTCTATTTCTTTGTTAGCTACCAATACAGCAATTGCCAGGCATGCATAGTACTTGATATTATCATCATTGTGGAACGCCAAAGGGAACAACCACACAGGCACTTTTCGCTTAATCATAGCTTCTTGATTTTCTGCTCCACCATACAGCGAGAGATTTGCTAATGCTCCAGCACAGTGTCTGAGTGTTTCAACATCGTTCTTCCTGCATTCAAACAACACAGCATCCAAACCACCTAATCTGATTACATCACTGCAGGTGCCTTCACTATGCTTAAATAAATGTTCCAAGATGCCAGTTCCAGTGCGTGAATGTTCAACAGAATTTGCATTTTTGGTACATGCACATGCTACATTCACGACTTTCTCCAGGCCATTTTCCACTACATGGGCACGGTTTTCAGTTGTGAGGCATTGTTCCAAAAGGCGAGCACTGCAAAACTGCAGTTCTCCATCACCAGCCATACAATTGGCCATGAGGAGATCAAGTCCACCGCATCGGCGCAGTGCATTACAGAGTGAATAACCAAGTTCATGTCCATGGGTAGGCACAGCCCATGCTTTCCTCATCATCTCGTTTATTCTGTTCAAGAGAAGAGGAGCTTTTGCACGACGACCTTCTCCTCCTTGCCGTAAGCTGGTAATAAATTTATCCAAATATGCAGAATACTTCGAAATTGCCTGTGCCACATCTTGAGTGGTTGAGCTGGCAGATAACTGCTCAAGATCTTCAAAGCTCTGATTCAGAAGTTCATCTTCAGATGCAGACTTCAAAGCCCCATTCATTAATTGACTCATCTGAAAAATAAAATCATAAAAATAGAAATTGTGTTTCCAAAAAAGAAAAAAAAGGAAAAAATCACATTCAATTCTTATTTCTTTCATTTGATGCAAATGAACTACAAATGTAAATATGTATTTCCACATTCATGCTTTTTTTTAAAAAACTCTACCTGTGCAGATGTTGCGATCATGGATGAAGATGATTTTGTGCACACGCCTTTAGTTGTGATAGTGATGTTGGACTGAGATGTGGAAGAAGAATGTTTTTCATGATTGAAGATGCCAGTTGAAGTGACTGTCTGTCGCTGCTGCTGAGCTGCCATAGCTTTCTGCAACATTAAACACGACGGTCTCACTTAGAACAAGTTAGAAACTTCATAAGAGGTTGTGTCAACATATTCACACAAGCATTTTAAAATTTACACCTCCACATGTGAAATACTTCAAATCATTTTGACTTCCTGCAGTGACTCAAAAATTATTATTGGAAATATTCACATTCAAACAAAATTTTCAGAATTCAAAACTTTCAAACCCCAATGTTTTCTTGCCACAAATTTACCTGTATACAATTTTTTTATCACAAAATATTGGTAGAAATACAACTGATGAGAAGAAAGGTTGCAAGAATGGTATCTTTCAATCTTTAGATTGTATCTTTAAAAGATGTAATGAATAAAATTCCAATCAAAACTTATGTTATTTATAAGAAGATTTATAAAAATTACTTACTTTTTCAAACATATCTGTCTGCACTATCATACTGGCAGCAGCCATGTTCTGACTTTCCTGTTGAGTAATCTCGCCAGTTTTCAGGGATCTTTGCTCCTGCAACATAAAATACCTGGTTTTACTTTCTCCCTCTTTTTCATAAAGTTGTAAGTTAAATCTGTAAGACAGTTTGTGCTGAAAGAGAATAATGTATTTAGTTACATCTTTCTATACATGTGGCGTGAACATTCAAAGAGAAATTTTATCCTGATAAACGATAAAAAAAATTAAATTAACACGTTACACAATAAATCGAACAAGAAGACTGCCCACCTACTTCCATAATGATCGAGAATGCGGTATCTCCGCAGATAAAAATCTTCAATATTTGCAGACTCTTATACCAAACTTTCGCACGCTTACGTAGTTATTAATAAAACCCCATAAAATATCCCACATAAGGAACACTTTCGATTAAATAAAATATAAAACCAGCCAATACACAACTACGCAAAGCGAACAAAAATGAAAGGAAAGATCTATTGTAAAACAAACTTATCCAGGGAGCAGCAGGTATGCAATATTTCCGCGTGCTTTGTAGGAGATCGACAGGAACTGTGCGATAACGTAACGCCGATTTTCTTGGAGGGGTGGTCGGAAAGGGGAGGGCGGAAAGGGGAGGGCGGAGGGATGGGGTGAAAAGAAATATCTGGCCAGAAGTTATTAATTAGATTGTAGCATGATAATCTTTTGACTTCTTTGGTTCTTGTAATTGGAGATTGTTACGCCTATATACAAGATAATTACAACACTGGCACAATAAAAAATATTTTGCCGTTTTACAAATAACTGTACTTGGGATACATATTATATAACACGATATTTATCTTGACACGGTTCCTCCTTACAAAGAGAACAAAGAATACGACGATTTTCGAAATGATCATATTGCAAAAAGATATACAGGTACCATTGTTTACGAAAGTCAACCAGAATCAACTGCATTGCCCTAGAATGCGATTGTTTACATTAGCCAAGATTTCATCCACACAATGCAAACTAAGCAACACATTTCCTAATAGAAACACAACAACACATCTTTGTCAACCAGACAACCATCGATCCACAAGAGGAGCGAGAATGGTGTTGCCGTAGCGGTGTCGATCCTGCCTACCCTTTCCGAACCACTCACCGATATTCAAAATCATCCTCCCCTCCACATCTACTGACAGCACTCGCCACGACCAGACGGTCTGCCATAGAGGTGGCGGTCCCGCCTGCCCTTTCCGAATCACCGCCATCCATAATCATCCTTCTATACCTAGTGACAGCTCTCGCCACGAACAGACGGTCTGCCGAAGCGGTGACAATCCTGCCTACCCTTTCCGAATCACTCACCGACATCCATAATCATCCTTCCACATCTACTGACAGCACTCACCCCAGGCGCCACGCACCGCATCGCATCGCATCGCATCGCATCGCACCGCATCGCACCGCATCGCATCGCCTCGCATGACATCGCATCGCATCGCATGACATCGCATCGCATGACATCGCATCGCATCGCATCGCATCGCATCGCATCGCACCGCACCGCACCGCACCGCATGGCATGGCATCGCATGGCATCGCATGGCAGCGTGG
>BOPP01000067.1:2902530-2918928 GCA_017312745.1 Gryllus bimaculatus | reverse complement strand
TTCTTCTTCTTCTTCTTCCTCATAATACAGTTAATCTACGTAAGAACGTCGTCAAGCGCAGTGCCGAGCGGCGGCGCTCGCAAACGCCGCGCAGGAGGAAGCGGCGTACCCATTCCGCCCACGCCGGCCAGCCGTCGGGTGTCCACGCCGGGTGCGCCGCCGGGTGTCGAAAGCGCATGCCGCGGTCGCCACGAGGCCGGGGCCGGGGCCGGCACCGGGGCGGCCGGACGCTGAATCAACGGGCGGCTTCCACGGCGGCGGCGGCGGCGGTCGCGTGTTCCCTGGGGCGCCCCCGCGCCCAGGCGCGAGCTCCACGCATCCTTCCTTCCCTCCCCAGCGACATTATGTTTTAGGCACACAGCTAAAGCGTTTGGACAAAATGGAACACGTTCGGATTGCGCATATTTCATTCAGTCATTTTAAATTATGTTGACGTTGTTTAACTTAAATTATGTTACTTACGTTGTTTAATATGAAACTATCTTTAAAAAATTGACGGGGAGCACGTCTGCATATTGGTGGCTGAATTTTAAGATCAATTGCGTCTTTTCAAGAGAAACAAAAAACTTAGCGAAGTTTTCATGACACGCTAATAAATATGTGACTAATGTGTGTCATTTTAACAAATTTCCTGTTATTTTCTACTATGCATGTAGAATTCGGTAGAATATTTACGTTTTCGTTTACATCTTTAGGGTACTATTATTATATAAAAACGGCCGAATTTTGGGACACATGTTAAAATTTTGCCCTTGATGTGTATAATGTTTTCTCGGTATAGTGACTTGACCCTCCATAAGTAGTTTGATGAAGGATAAGGACCAAAAATGTTATTCTCCCTCAAGGGCATGTACAACCCTTTACAATTAACACAGTAGAAATAATGATACATCAATAGTATAGTACATAATTAAGTAAAGTGAAACACAATAATGAGCCATGAATTTTTTCTTGGTAAAACGAGTATTTTCAGTTTCTATTTATTCAGCCAAAATGACTTCCAATGAAGACACTTGTGTTTGGCGAGCACGTACACTTTCCAATCACTCACCCCGATCGTTCAACTTTCTAACAAACGCCCTCACCCCCACCCAACAGGGCGTCCGTGTGCCTTGAATGACTGCTTCGCAGGTGACTCCGCCGGCCTTGCCGCCGCTGCAGCTTCGCGCTGGCTGTGGGCTGCTCCGCCGGCGGTGGCTGAATCACGCGCGGGCCGCGCAATCGCCTGCCGCTGAGGCTGCGCGCCCGTGGGCAGTTCCGCGGCGCTCCCGACGCAAGTTCCCACGCGCGACGTCCTCCCCCGCGGAATCTACCTGGACATGTCAGCGCTTCTCCGGAGTGCTCATGTAACACAGACACACAGACACACACACACACACACACACACACACAACGTTGTGCAAGAGAGCGCGATTTAATTTCTCCCCAATTTCGTTTTGCTCCAATTAAAAGACGATAAGTAATATCGCCTTGCACGTAATATCAAAAAATATGTATGTCTCTCGGATTTTATTAAAATGGATTTAATAAAACTAAATTTTCGTCAACATTCTTCCATAAAAACAAATGGCGATCTCCGTCCTTAAAATAGCGATACATATGCTTCCATGCGGCAATTAGTATAATAGAAGAGGGATAAAGGCTTATAAATAGTGATTTTTGGGATTCCTATTTACCTCAAATCTCAGTTCTTTTGTAGTTACAACAGTTATTCCGGAAAAGCGACGATGTGATTGATTTATATACAACCAAATGGCGATCTCCGTCCTTGAAATAGCGCAATACATATGCTTCCATGCGGCAATAGATATAATAGAAGAGGATAAAGGCTTAATAAATATGACTTTTTTGGGATCCTATTTACCTCAAATCTCAATTTTTTGGTAGTGTACAACAGTATTCCGGAAAGCGAACGTGATGATACATTATAGAATTCTACATTCGTTTCCGATGTAAGTTTGATAATAAGATCAATGCAGAAACGGAGCTTTTACACGGAACCAATCTTCATACATTCGAAATTATTCCTATACGTTTAAATAATACTACAGACCTATACTAAGTTTATGTAATACTTCCTCACCGCTGTGCAGGAGGTTACAGCGACAAGACCTCTTCGAAGAACGAAAGGTAGCGCAGTCAAATCGCGGACAGTCACAGACATTTTGATAACGTGATTGTAAAGTGAAGAGAACCCAAAAACCTCGACCTGTACGGTGCGAAAAGACAACTTTCTACGGAACGTTTCTTCAAAACTCTAGGGAAACGAGGGGACCGAATCGACGGATTGATGAAAGGAAGACATGTTCCTTATCGTAGCACAATCTGAAAATATCCTAGAAATGTTCTGGGGGAAAGTTCTTTTCCGATTTCCTTCATTTCAACATTCCGAAATGTGATGTCATTAATGAAAAACACATAAATGGCCTAATTTTTTTTCACGATAGGGAGAAATTAAAACATTCAGGCAGGGGAATAACAAAGTCTCTAAAGGATCCCCCGGCATCATCCGGCAAGTCGCATACTGGCGACGAATACCAAAATATCAGCGCCAGTATGCCAATGCACTAGTTAATAAGTTTTCCGGAGTGATGAAAATCCTGGAAAACGACCAGAAGACCAACCAAATCAAAATGTTTCATATTTTCAGAATGCGTCCTTTAAATAGGCTATAGAAGAACGCACATGTGAGTGTTTCTCTTAAAGGCGACGTACGTGTTGATGCAAGAGAAGCAACACTCAAACTCAAGTCATTACTTGCGTAAATTATTACCTAAAGTTCAGGAAATGTGGTACATTGAAAATACGAAATTTATATTTGGCTACTTTCTTTCAATGATTTTCCTCCACGAATTAAAATGCATGTTGCAACGCACGTAGTACATTCACAGTTATTGCAGTCGAAATAAAGATTTCTTCACTGATACACACCGCAATTATTTCGAAAACTAATTTCTAGGGAACATTCGCTGTTCCTGTTGAATTTCTAAATATTGCCATGATTGGACAGTTCAGTTTGCATGGTAATTTCAGTACGTCCTTCACTCTCAACAAAGCCAACGCAGTTACGCTCGCTTCAATTCTGCGAAGCACTTTACACTGAAAACTCTCCGCTTTAAACGGTCGTGCTGTAAGAACGTTTTCTCACCTCGTAACCTTCGCCAAAGGCGGCAATTTCTCCGCAGCGAAGGCTCCGGAGTTACGAAAAATGGGGAAGCCCCATTAGCAGGACAGCGCGGCGCAACGCGGTGGCGCCTCGCCTCGCCTCGCCCAGGGCCGAGTCAAACCCAGGACTTCCCGCGCACGAGGCGCGGCAGGAAACTCCGCGGGCCCCGCGAGTCACGCGGGCTCGCAGGAAGCGCCGGGGCCCGCCCCCGCCCCCGTCCCGGCCCGTCTTTCCCCGCTCCGCCCCTCACCGCTCGGTCCCACCCCTCTCCGCCCTGCCCCGCTCCGTTTAAGTCTGCCCCGCTCCGCCCCGACCGTTCGGTCGCGCCCGTCCGCTCCACCCCGCCCCGCTCCGCTCTGCCCCGTCCCGCTCGGTTTCCGTCCGCCCCGCTCGCCCCCGTCCCGCTCGAGTCCCGCCCGCCCCGCTCACCCCGCCCCGTTCGTCACTCCGCGCTGCCCCGCCCTGCCCCGCTTCCGTCCGCCCCTCTACGCCTCGCCCTTCTCCGCTTCGCTCACCTCCCTCCCCGTTCCCCCGCTCCGCACCTTCTGTACCCTTTCCGTCCGTCCCCGTTTCCGTCCGCCCCCTTCCCTCTCAGGCTCGGTCCGCCCCGCCCGTTGCCCGCTCGCTCTGCCCCGCCCTGCACCGTTTCCGTCCGCCCCACTCGATCCCGCTCCCGCCCCGCCCCGTTCGTCCCGCTACGCCCTCCCCGCTCCTTTCTGTCCGCCCCGCTCCGCCCGCTCGGTCCCGCCCCGCTCCGTCCACCCCGCCCCGCACTGTCGGTCCTTCTCGTTCCGACCAACCCATCTCGCCCCTGCCTGCCCTGCTGCTCGGTCCTTCCCGACCCGTCCTGCTCCTTCCGTCACGTCTCGCCCAACACATCAAATCCAACTGTGTTCTGCTCGTCCCTTCCTGAGCAACCCAACATACCAATATCTATCCGCTTTTACCCAGTTTATTCCGACCTGGCCGCCCCGCCTTATCCAAACCATCCCTAGGGATGCCCAAAATAATTTAAAATATTGATATTTTCCACTAGAAATATCGATAAATTAAGATCGAGGTGTTTTGCAGATCGATATATTTTCCAGAAACATCGATGTTTAAAAAAAATGTGGTTTCGAGAAATTTGTACGTGGTAATATCACTAAACTGCAGTTTGAACCTTGTCTGATGAGATTAACGAATGACCCACCCAACTCGTCCTGCTCGTCCTCACCTGTCCGTCCCTCCCCGTCAGACTCATCCCGCCCTCCAATGCGCACGCCGCCCGCGCCGCGCCCCGCCCCGCCCCGCCTCGCGTGGGGATTACCAAAAGCGAAGCGCCCGTCGATTCAAATGCAAAAGGCGGTGGCGAAATGGCCCATCTGGGAGGCCGAGTCACGGGTGCCAAGAGCCCTGCTCACGGGGGAACAGCGGGGGGCCGCGGCAGGGAGAAAAAGTGCTGACGCAAATGGTTCCACGATTAGACGGTACACGACGGGATGCGAATTTTAGTGTAGTTCGCTCCGGATGACGGATGACATTTAAACACATTACGAAAGAGACCGGATGGTTCATACGAAACAGGCGCAATAAAATGGCAGGAATCCAAATTTAATGAAGACAAATATTAACCAATTCAACAACAATAAATATCCCTAAAGATATTTGCTTTAAATAAGGTATCAAAATTTATACTTTAATGTTACACATCAATACGAGAATTTTCTGAGTGTTTTTGAAATTGCTTCCACGCGCGCCGTGGGTGCTTATTGGCTGCTTCACGAGCGACGTCACTCCTCTGCTCGAACAATGGTGACGTAAGCAGGGAAGATCGATGCGTTGGCCCCCAGGGAGATGCTGCTATCGTCGGTAGAGGCTGACGAACGTTAAGCGATGCCTCATTCGGGAGACACCGGTGAGCAATTAGAGATGACCGCGCCCCTCTGCGGGCGTCAATGGGAGTGAGCCAACTCGCGAGCAGATGCTCGGGGGAGGGGACGAGCGGATAAATAAGGAAAGAAGAGTAAAGCGGTGAACGGAAGGATTAACTAACGGTTAGATCGCTGGAAAGAGCAACAAATGAGCCACGATATAAAGAGAAAGGTGAAGTACTGAACATTTTCCGGCAATGCACCAATGGGCCACATGCTGTGTGTGAGCTTTGAGTGAGAGGACATTTCTAAAATGGGCACGAGTTTTCCACAGTACTTTTATATAAAAGCATATATTTAAACTCTATTTTAAACACGGATTTCTAAGAGATGTGACTGCTCCTTATTCACGCCTTTTTCATTAGATTATTTCACTCACTATTTGCGGCTCTTCGTAAATTCTTTTGTTCACCTCAATACCT
This sequence comes from Gryllus bimaculatus, assembly GCA_017312745.1. Lineage (NCBI taxonomy): Eukaryota > Metazoa > Arthropoda > Insecta > Orthoptera > Gryllidae > Gryllus > Gryllus bimaculatus. The sequence continues at coordinate 2,913,427 of BOPP01000067.1, read as the reverse complement.
ACCCCGCCCTGCGCAAACTTGTCGAAAGTTGGCACCCAGAATTAGAACAGACTACCTTCTAGTCGTATCGTGGAAGGTTTAACGAGGCAACGGGTGAAGGAGAAATGAATGAGCTGTCGGGGGGAGGGGGACCAAGTTGCCGGCACAAAAGGCAGAGAGAAGCAACGGGGCACAGGCCGGCGCACCCGCGGGCTGGAAAGAGGGGCTCGGCTGCAGACGAGGGATGCCCGCCTGACTCACAGGCTGGCCTCCCTTTCCGAGAAGGGTCCGCACGTCACACCCGTTATTTACAAAGCGGAACGCTGTCTGCCATACAGGGTGTTGGCGGTGCCGCTTCACCAAATAACTTCGCCTGCGCGAGAACCTATACACACGTAATGGTTGAGATTTTTAGGGGAATCCCAGACGCACAGTAGCTTCGGGTGTCACCGCGTTATTCAAACAAACACACGAAGCCTACGAAATGTAACATTCCTCCGCTCCCAGAGTCTAGGAAATCTGGTGACTGTTTCGATTCACTACATGACGCGTCTCGTCAGTGAAAGGGTAGCGTCCTATTCATTCACGAACTCTCGGGTTACGAAAGGGTTTTGATACTGCGGCTGCTGACACAACTGGGAAGGGAAAGGTAAACAGAACAGTTTCAGAGGAAACTTATCAACGATGACAAAATAAGTTTCCAATACGACTGTTGGTGCAGAAACATTTTCAAGTCGCCTCAATGTGTATTAAATCAGATCTGTTGATATTCCTCTTCTAATTTTATCATTTAACCTTACGTAACGTTCATAATGTGTCATCTGCTTACTCAGTGAATCTCCATTAGTCGGAGACTGATATTGCATGCACTTAACTACTAGACATTCATCTAGCTCTCTTGAAACTGGCATTATAAACGCTGCTGAGGATGCCATTGGAATCGATATACCTACATTACGTCTTTACATAATGACGGTAACCTCCAGTTGAAGGATGTCTATTAATTATCTAGTTCTGATCGTGGGTAGTAATGCAACAAACCAGTGATAAAACATTAATATCGGTAATCATGTAGATATTCGATAAAATAATCCCCTTGTTTCTAATACATATAGTATTTTAACAGATTTAACTACAGATTGAAATTAAAGAAAAAACTGAAACTATTTATAATTTACCAAAACAAACCACATTAAAAAATTCCAGATCCTTCTCTGTCTCGTAAACAGTATATTTGTCATGTGAAATATATTTATTTTATTCTATTTGTTTTAGTAAAATACAAAATACAATAAAATTAGACATTGCCATGTTTTATGTTACGTCAGATTAAATACTTTCCTGCACCGCGTCTCGGAAGAGAACAAAAGTAGATAAAACAATTATCTCAAGAAGACACGTAAGTCTCATAAAGAAGCACTGTAGCAACGTATTACTCACCATTAGGAAGCGTTTTTCACATAACTGAAAAACATAATCGTATAAATGAGCACGTGCACACACACACACACACACACACACACACACACACACACACACACACACACACACACAATCATTTCTGCCAGAGGTTGTGGAAGGGCCGCTTTCCTCACTTTTTTCCTCGAACACTAATTTTTTTAAATTGATTGATTAGTGATTTGGGAGGGGGGGAAGGGCGTCAAGTGCGAAGATCATTAGTCCCGTAAGTGTAGTGCGTTTTATTCATAGGGAGGTGGCGGTGATACTCCGCTAGATGGTGAGATCCTGCGCCCGCCTTCATCGCCCAGCAGGTTTTCGCGACCAGGTATCTCCTACCAGCGGGGCACCTCCCCAGGCGCGCCAGGCTCTGGGCCCTTCACACGACGCCACCGAGCACAGCGGCTCGTGGCAGAGCATTGGTTTAAATAGAGACCTTCCCACGTGTGGCTAGCTTGCGCCGCAGCTGCGTTTGGCGACCGACTCTCGCTACGCGAAGCGGAGGGCGTACGCGCCACCGCTAGCTTTAAATGGTAGCCTTCCCACAGTGGCGCCGGTCGCGGCGTTTTACCTGCAGCGGTCCCTTTGTTCGACGTCGCCGGAGGGTCGGCGAAACCCTCCCCTGCACAACCCACCTCCTTCAACGGCGGGCAAAGGTGAGCCGTTGGTTGCAGCGGTGGCGGCGTCAGAAGGGTTCTGCAGATTGACGGAAGCGCGCCGCTGTGGCTAAGTGGGAAGCTTCGGGACGGAGGCGATTCCCTTGTTCCCCACTGGGCTTTACACGACCACGCCCCGACCCACTTGTTCGTTCACCCCACCCGTTCGTTCACCCACGCCAGCGAATCGCCCCGCGCCCCGGAACGCCCCTGCCGCGCCACACACACGGGCGGTGGCGCTGGCCAGCAGGCTCGAGCGGCGGAGCTTCGGCCTCGCCTCGCCCGCCTTTTCCCGCGTTTTGCGTAGGCCGCGCCGCGCGCCCCCTTTGCCGCAACGACCCGCCGCCCGCCGCCACCTTATACGCAGTTCCGACGGCGGCGGCGGCCGCGCAGACCACGAGCACGTGCCGTCGAACCCGCGCCGCCGCCCCAAAGGCCTGCCGCGCGGAGACCCTCAGATGTCCAGCCGCGCTCCCCCTCTGCCCGCCGCGGACTCTCCCGACTGTCCAGCGCGCTGCTGAACTCCATGCCTGGCCACGCCCTGGCCCGTCCGTGCATCTCGTCTCTACCAGGCTACAACTCCCTGCCCGTGCTCCGTCTAGCGTTCTACTGTTTCCTCTCCCACAGTGCCGCTCCTTCAACCTGCTCCTATTCCCCGTCTACCAACCAGAGTCCCCTCCGTTCTCTTGCCATAGTGCCATGCTATGAGCCCCGCCCTGTCCCCCGCCTCTACCTAGCCTGAGCTCCCACCCCTTCCGACCAGAGCTCCTCCACCCTTCTCTCTGACGAGTGCGGCGCCATGAGCTCTGCCCCTGTCCCCCGCCTCTACCATGCCTGAGCCCCCGCTCGTTCCAGGCCAGAGTTCCCCACCCTTTCTCTCTGCCATAGTGCCGCTCCATAAGCCCCGCCCCTTCCAGGCCAGAGCTTCCCGCCCATTCCCTCTGCCACAGTGCCGTACTCGAGCCTTACCCTGCTCACTGCTGCTCGTGCATCCAGCCTCCTACAAATCTCGAACTCCTCGCCCGTATTTCTCCCCGCGCCCGCCTCGCGCTCCTCGCTTAAACACCTCGCCACCATCCTCCTCCGAACCCCTATCCGGGCACCGCCACGTTACACTTCCCCGTGCTCCACACATTCCACCCCCCCTCCCCTGCCACGCCGCATAGTTCGTCCGTATCCTGGTCCGCGGCTCGCGCCCGCCCCTCCGTTTCCGCAACGGAGAAATCGTTAGCACACGCGCACCGAAAGCCCCAAACATCCCCAATGAATGTATATGCCTGAGGGAGTTGTCGAACCCGTAAAAGCTGCCGTCGCGATAGCCAGTCGTTGGTAAATGGAGCTCTCGGACCGACTGGTTTCTGAGAAGCAGCCACACCATTTGAAAAGGCGTCAGAAACATCATTTTATCATGCACTCGGGCGAAACTAGCCACAAGCGAATATCAACCACGTGGACTCTGGCAATTCTTCCCACTAAAACTCTACTGAGATTTGGTAAGACGTTTGCTTGTTTTTTAGCTTGTTAATTTATTATCGTGACATTTGATAGTGCCCTCTGAAGCCCACGATTTATGGTAAAGCAACCTGCAGTGAAGTTTTGTTCAGCGACACTGCAGAAGATAGACAAATATTCGTTCAAATTATTCACGAGATACTACAAGGAACAAAAAGAAGAGAGAGTGACCTCTGACTATGTCCTCTGAACAAAAAAAGACAGGCCAGTTGACAGTGTCCTCTGAAGCCCAAGATTATGGCAACGCAACCTTCAGTGAAGTTTTTGTTCAGCGACACTACAGAAGATAGGCAAATTTTCGTTCCAAATTATTCACGAGATACAACAAGAAACCAAAAAGAGCTTTGCCATTCAATGGTACGTCCGTGTCGGTATGGGAAAGAGGCGGTTCCACAATTAGACCCCCCCCCCCAAACAAACGAGACAATGCGCAAGTAGACACGTTCGATCAGATAACTAGAAAGTTGTCGTTATCTCCAACTTTCCGCAAACACATTTCGTCAATTACCGCAACGGCTCTCCAACAGCAAAAACAGGCCGACGGGAAGGTCCGTGGGCGCTTGCCCGAATAGCCCTTTCGACAGCGACCCTCCCGCGTGCAGCCCTCATTAGGTCTCCCACCCACGGCGACCTTGTAGCGGAGGGACGGACGGGGGGGGCGAGACGAGACACGTCGCCGCGCGTCCGCGCGTGCGCGTGCATGTCCGAGAACGCTCCGCCGGAGCGAAGGTCCAGCGGGGGGGGGGGGGGCTGCCGGGGAAGAGGGGGCTCAGGGGGCGCTACTGCAGATAAAGAAAGCAGGCCTCTTGCAAGACGAGGCCTGCGCGTGCGTGGCAGTCGCGCTGTATCGGCACTGAATTCGAGCGTGGCCTCTTGTTCTCGTGACCTTGACTTGGAAGATATTAGATAGTTTCCTACGAAATACATCCTACCAATTGTAAAAATACTTTATGTAGGCCTACTGTAGTACAGCAAGGAAAAATATTGATTTTGTACATCCTACATTTTTTATTTGAACAACTACCCATCCCTACTCCATTTCTTTCCATACTTGGCACACTCCATTTCTTCGACATATACTAGCTTTTATCAGGCTCGGATTCACATTGGCTGGACGGGGAGGGGGGTGTTTTTTCGTTCATACTCTCCCTCTCAAATGTGTTTTTATATTAAAAAAAGGAACAGTTTGAATTTTTGTAAAGTGTAACATTTATAATGAATATTTATGTTCTCCCGATGATACGCAAATGTCGCTACGTTCCTTCACCATGTAGCGGAGAAAGAATAATTCGGAAATGAAACAGGCGATTTTGAATTGAGCTCAGAGGCTTCTTTTTAGCTTGAGGATCCTTTACTTGCAGTAAATCTTAAAACATGGACAGCGACTTTGCTTTCCCTGCACGAAATCGTACGAAAGATTATCCCCCCCCCCCAAAAAAAGAGCGAGCATGGCCCGCATACAGAGGCGTATCAACGAAAGTGTAGAGAGTTACTCTAAGAAATCCAGTATGACAGGTTGGGAAACGAATGAACGTCATCAGGGCAATGACATTGCAAGAGATAGTGATGAAGCATTTATAAAAGGTAACCGTAACAAAACGCACTGACAAAATGAGTGAGTGCATGGACGCAAACTTGGGTTATAGTGCAACAAGTAGCTGTCAGAGCGGCCCCTTCTTATATTAGTAATCCTACATATTCATGCTCCCCTGGCAGGCCTCAAATAGCCGTTGTTACTTGCGGTGTTACTCCAAATAGCCCTCCCGTGAGGGGCGCCCAAGGCACGTGCCGTGTCCGCCCGCAAAGCCGTGCCGGCGAGGGCAGCGAAGCAGCGCTGTGAGCATGCGCGTCTCGTGGACGCACGTGGCGCGGGGCCCCGGCGAGGCGTCGCATGACGCTGGTCTCCGCGCGCGCCAGCGCTTTCGCGCCAGCAACGTTTTCGCTTAGCGCAGACGGCGGGGCGGAGCAGGCTGCGGGCGAGGGGGCGGGGAGGGCGGAGCGGGCGCGGGGCAGCGGACGGTGCAGGACAGGCGGGCAGGCGCGTGGAGCGACAAGCGCGCGGACCGACGGACGGGCGGGCGGGGCCGGGCGAGTGGCGTGACGGGGCCGGGTGGGCGCTATGGGGCGGGTGGCACCTACGGGGCGGTGTGGCGGGACGCGGGCGTGTGGCGTTACGGTCGGGAATCGGGCGGGCGGAATGGCGGGGGAACGGGGGACGGGGGACGGGGGACGGGGACGGACGGGCTGACGGCGGCGGGCGAACGGACGGCGGGCGGCGGCGGGCGAAACGGACGGCGGCGGGCGACGAACGGAACGGACGGCGGCACGGGCGGCGGTGCGGGCGGGCGGCGGGCGGGCGGCGGGCGGCGCGGGCGGCGGGCGGCGGCGGCGGCGCGCGGGCCGGCCCGGGGGCTGCGCCGGTCGAGCGCGCAAAGGCCGGGCGAGCGCGCTGATAAAGGCACGAGGCGAACGGCCTCCACGCGCTGTGATATCGCCGCTGCCGATTGCTGCTCCGCGTGCGCATACCAGCCCACGCCAAGTGTCTTTTTTACGGGGCCTATCTCTTCGCTTTGGTGGGCCAGGTTGGCACTGTGCGAATTAGTATTTTCTCCAGGAGAGGGACGCGCTGTTTTTAGCTTTATCATTTACACGTTGACTTCACAGCGCCTCACTGAGAGGTCGTACGGTTCGATTCCCGACGGCGATAAATTTTCGACACTACCCACATGGCTATATCGAATTCAGCCGCTGCCTGGAAGATAATTCTAGCGGCCGGCTGCTCTGATCGGTTGTTTTCTGTAGTTTATCCGATCTATAACAGGCGAGTGCCGCATATACTTAACAAACTGGCCAAGCACCGCGTGCGATCTTTCCTCCCCTTTTCTTGCAATATCGTCTCCCCTTACACACTACCACACGTGTCACGAGATTAGTCGGGAGCTTAGAGCTTATCCCGGAAGAAGCGGGCCTCGATTGGGGGAGATACCTGGAAAGGGAAAATCTCCCGAAAGTCAACGTGTAGGTCTCGCCCTCCATTGTGGGAGGAACAACGCCACCTCCCGGCGTAAAAGCACACACTACACGAATTGAATTGAATTGAATTGAATTGAATTGATGCCTTATTGTACATGACGAAACCCATGTCATAAGGCCTGCTCTTCCGCCCGACCACGTTAATTTCGCTACGCTCCTTTCACTAGTTTAAAAAGGAGGTATTCCTAGGGCGGCGGAACAGGCCATATGAATTTAGCTCAGAGGCTTTAATTAGGCTTGACGATATTTTACACGCCGTAAATCTATTAAGATGGAGCAATCGGCTTTACTTCCCCTTCGAAAGAGAACGTTTTTTGCCCTTAAAAGTCCACGGCTGGGCTTGAACCCGCGAACTTGGGTAGAACAGTCCGATACGCTAACCGTTACACCATCGCCGCCGTAACACTAACGGAACTAATGACCTTAGCAGTTGACGTGTCCGTAAACAGCAATCAATCCATCCATCCATTCAGGTGTGATGATGGGACGTATGTTGTTGTATACTTAAACAGGTGTTACTTGCGTTAGAGGCGTTGTATACTTAAAGTGCAGTGAACTAGATGTGTGCGAGCTTAGCTCGGGCTTTGTTACTTACGTTGCCAGTACGGCTCCTTTGTTTTTTCTGAATAATTATGCTTACCTAATGTTCTGCAGTACCGTAAGTGATAATATTATCGCCCACGCAGCAGTTGAATAAATTCTGACCGTTCAAGGCAAAGATATCTTTTCCAAATTCCTTGATTTGAGCACTTCGAAGCACGGAAATAGTAAATGGCCCATGAAGAGAATGAATTAATGGTGACCCGGGCAGAGATAATTATTCTATTCCAGCTAGGGATATCGGACTTCCTAGAGAGGTGGAGAATTCTTGGCATCCTCTACACCCTGACCGTTAATTAGCACCCAGTAATGCGTCCTTAATTTTCTCATAATAGACAACCATAAGAAAGTAAATTCAAGTTACATGCCAAATACAATAATTTTGAATGTTGGTTCTTATTTCCAACTTACAGACAAGGTGGTTTTTTGAAGAAAAAAACCACAACACACTGGTAATAAATACATTAGGCTAGACATAACTGTCAGCACAGTCGCAGCCATTTATTCGGGTCGTAACTAAAAACTCGATAACGCCACACACAATCAAGCACGCGAGGAGAGCTGAAAGGGTAGGTAAGTCATGAAAAGGCAAGGACATTGATCCCTGTTAGAAGTTGAACGCCCAAGTCCAGAGCTTTTTACAGAAAAAGAAAACGTTCATTCATAGCTTGAAACACTCTTGTCGCAGAAAAACGTGTAAGATTAATTGAGAGACAAATATCTCCCCCGCGTTCAAAACACTCAGAACTTGTAATGTGAACGGCACTTGTAAACATATACACAAAAGACATAAATTGTCATTGGAAGTCTTAAATGGTGTAAGCATTGTCTAATGCTACTGTTCCACCATAATTATCGAATCAAACGACTCGAAGGAGACTCGATGTAGAACGAGCATACGACGGTCTCTAAAATTCTTATTATTCGCCACATTTCGCTATCAACGATTCTGATGAAGTCCAGAATAATTGAATTAGTGAACTTGGCTGATGTTGCTAGTGTGGAATCCCCACAATTTTCGATGAGAAATTATTAAAGGGAGCGAGATTTCGCTGCGAGAAAAACATAGACAAGAAATATTTCACAAATTATGTGTTATGTGATGGAGATTTAAAATAGCAGTCAATTTAAAGGGTGATTCAAAGATGTATCCACAGATTTAATCCCTCTATAGTCAATTCGAATGTACGAGTGCGTGATCTGGGCCGTCCGGGTGACGCCGCATCAGGGCTTCCTCAGGGCTGACCTAATACCAGCCCTGAGGAAGACCACGACAAGATGGTCAAAACGTCGGCAACACAGCTTTCGACGCCGCGTCACTCGGACAGCCCAGATCACACACATGACTCTGGCCGCGGAAGCCTATGAATTCAATTCGAACGTACGATTTCTTTCTGCAAACCTCGAAGAGGAACTGTTAACTTACTGGCTTCTCCAATCACCCTGAGCGCGGTTTCGACCCTCGGAATTACTAATACTTCGCTGCCGGAATCACTAATCAATTAATCAATCAAAGGGCTAACAAGGACTGACAGTAGCCACATCGTACTTGCGGCATGTACAAAAGTCCTTGAGAAAATAAAATTAAATCCCCCGCTATTTCTCGTACTAATCAATCACATATTCACTCAGCCGGGATCGACTCGAGTAATGAAGAAATATTATAGAGACCGTTCTTGTGGTGATTCCTAGTGGTAAATAAGGGCGTTAAAATGTACAGGAAACGCTTAGAGCCTGAAGGACACCAACTAAAAAAATTCCCGGCAATGTCGCCCATATCGGGAGTGGGTCAGGGGATCAGTCTCCAAGTCTCTGCGTATTATAAACAAGTAAATAATTTGTGCGTGATCTGGGCTGTCCGGGTGACGCCGCGTCGAAGTCTGTGTTGTCGAAGTTTCGACCATCTTGTCGTGGTCTTCTTCAGGGCTAGTATGCCGACTTCATTCAAGTAAATATTTTTTTTTAATCATTAATTTTTCCTGTAACAATCCATGGGCCGACAAAGACAATTGTTTGTAACAGAAATCGGATTCGAGTTGGAAAAATGAACGTCCTTTTTAGGGATTGGTTTAAAAATACCCCCGGGAGCGCACAGCACAAAGGAGCGGGGTAGCAGATTAGCCGGTGGCCTCTGCGCTCGCGATTGCTGGCTCAGTACGCACGCGCAATCTAGCACGCCCGCGGGCGGGCGGACGGGCGGGGTACCTGCGCAGAGCAGACTTTGTTCAGCCGGCGCTTATCGTCGTCAGCTGTTGCTGACGTCGACTTCGACAATGCGTGCTTAGATTTGCCTTTCGTTGAAAACATAGCGTGTGAAAGTTAGACACGAAAGCTGCATCTTCACGTCGAGCCACGGAAGATCTAGTTTACAAACGCATGACTTGTAACTTCCAATTAACATAGAAGATAGAGGATAATTTAATTAGAAATCAGACTTGATACGTCATTAGAATTTTAATATATTTAATTAAATAAAAGCTACGATAAAAATTCCAAGCAAATAACACACATCCATCAATATTTTTTATTGTAAATTCTTTCATATAACATATCTTAATATCACAAATTAACATTATTAATAGAATGCAATTTAGTGTGAATTAATTTCTTTCCATCTAGATAATTAACGGTAGCAGGAAAAAAACGTGACGCGAAATACTTTGAAAGTCATGGCGTGATTTTTCCCTCGCACTGAAAAAGAGGGCAACACTTTTTGCGCATCAACATTCCATTTAACGACAGAGGAATGGATGAAACAGTGATATAGCATTTACTACAATTGCCTACCATGCGCCGTATGCTGAGGCAAACAGCTCTAAAGAAGTCATTCCCAGTAAATATGTCCCCGCTTCTCTTTTAATATCCTAACCTCTTAAGACGACAAAACGCCGGGGAGCGCAGAAAATTCGGGGAATGCACCTTGGCAGGCATTTCAGCGGAATGCACACGAATTTTTCACGCGTTCTTTTCTTGCGAAACATTTGAGAGATCCAAACACAGCGGAATGCGAAGGGGGCCTTCCGGGGAAACAACTCTTATCTTTCTTCGCTGCACAGTGTGTCATTACGCACACGAGAGGGTCAAACTGCAGCACAGAATAATAGCGTAACGTCGTGCGAATGCGCGCGTTGGACTCCACATGTCGGGAGGCCGGCGAGGGGGCGAAGGCAGTTTATCGCGGCTGGCGAAAGGCCACCAAAATCAGGGGGGTTGGGGTGAGGTTGGGGTGGGGTTGGGGGCGCCGCTGCTACGGCGAAGCCCCGGCCGCGTATTGAATCAACGCGTGCCCTGAGCGTGCTCTTTTCCGGTTCCATCCGCGGCGGCGGCGGCACGGGGTGGTAGGGCGGGGCCACCGTGCCGCGGGTGCTTTGCAGGCGCCGTGCCTCCGTGTGCGCGGCGCGCGGCGCGGGCGGCGCGGGGAGCGCGGCGGGCGCGCGGGGCGGCGCGGCGACGCGGCGGGCGCGGGGCCACGGCGGGGCGGGGCCACAGCGCGGCGTCGGCGCGGGGCGGTCGTGGCGGACGCGGTTGATCAGACGCGCTTTTGTAATCACTGTTCCCGAATCCGCTGACATTGTCCTCCGCGCACCGACCGCGCCCGCGACCACCGCCCCGCCACAGCGGCGCGTCTCGTGTGGTCTCGTGAGGCCCCCACGTGCCGC
>BOPP01000067.1:2822812-2845269 GCA_017312745.1 Gryllus bimaculatus | reverse complement strand
GCCACGCCCGCTTCCGGTGCACGCGACGCCCCCCTCCCCGTCGCCCGCCGTCGGGACGCCCACGGCGCCGCGCGACGCGACGAGACGCGACTGGCACTGGCCTCGCGACAGACGCTGCGCAACGCCGGACGTCGTGTCGCTCGCCATTGCAAGGGCGATTTATGCTTATTGTGGCAATGCAGCTCGGGGCTGGCTCCGGTCGCCCTTATGAATTACTAGCTGATGGCATGAGGCAAAGAACAAAGTTACGGGTGCCCAACTGAACTATTTCTTCGTGTCGCAACGCTGGCGAGGCCAAAGAATTCTGCGTATTTCCATTGCGGTATCAGTGATATCCACATTTAACTCCTACCTCATAAAATGTCATAACTCATTTCTTCATACGGTGGTTTATTGGTACGCTACTTCATCTCTTGATGTAATGAGAGTAGATGGTTAGAAAAAAAAAACTGTAACACAAACTGTTTCATTAATTAATGTAATATTAATTGATATTAATGATTAACTAATTGAAATTTGCACGGTTACCTAAAGACCCTAAACATCCTAAAGAAAACTGACGGCTTTGTACCATTTATAACTTCTTTCTGTATCCTATTTAAATCTAAGAATCTTTCTCGAAATCCCTTATTCGCGAAATTCGGCTGCATAATCTCAATATTTCAGTTATAATAATACGGAGATCGAGAAAGACTGCTTATTGGGTCTTAGGAAACACACAATGATGGAATTTGTTATTTCGTGATGTTGCATTTCGAGTTAATTGGAAGATAGATTGGATACCGACATTTGGCGCTCTTGGTCTTGATCCACATTAGAACTGATGTCCTTTTCTGAACCCCAATAAAAAATAGCGTCAAATGCTCCCAAAATAATATAAACAAATCGGCAATCCATTATTGAAACATACCAACAAGAACTCTCGTGAAATGTTTAAATAAAAATAAATGTAAGAAAAGTATTTGTAAGGTACTCGTATGTAATGAAATGGGTATAGACTCACAACAACGTACATTTCGCCGTGAACACGTAGTTAGTAATAATGTGTATTCAACATGCTGCAAGAATTTGATCACTGCCTTGCAAGGAAATGGCAAAGGCAACAGTGGTAATACCCTTCGAAGCGAAATGAGCGGTTGGCCAAGAAATATGCATGAAGGAATTATACGTGGTGGTATCATAAATTCAAGAGATTACAGCAAATTACGTTTAGTTACCAGTAATTAGTTCCATATATCATCATTTAATTAAAGGGATTCCTTTTGGTCAGTTGACAAGAATCAGGAAGTCAATTCAGCAGCATACCAAATGATTAAATAAATAGTTGCATTAAGAATGTCAACAGCAATTTTTGCTTTCTTCTAGACTTTCCATTTTGTTGCTTTGCGTACTGTAGATGCCGGTTTTATTAAGGTACGTAACATACCATATTCCATACTCAAACACATTTTTTTAATTATTTTCAAAGCCATGGAGTACTAAAAGAATATCTCACCAATGAATAACACGGTAAAAAGATTTTCATTGAATTAGAAATCAATATGCTATATTATGCAACTTACCACACGTCATTTCTAGAGAGCGTGATATAAACAAACGAGAAATTCATTACTACTTTTTTGCCTTTTTACTTCATTAACATTCTGAACGAATAGAATCGATCCCTTCTTTGAAAGATTATGTGACCCTTGAACTATAAAAACCTGACCTCTTCCCACATAATTGCGATTTGAAAAGGTTGCAGAACCATCTCAAGAAGACACTAAAGATGTCTGATATTTCTTGCAGCACTATACACAATGCCATACGTAAGTGTCAAGCACAGCTGCATATGCTGAAGGTTGGAAGCGCGTGGATGCAAGCGAGGAAATAGTAAATGCAAAGAGAGTAACATTGCTCTAGAAGGACGCTAAACTCAAGACGATAAATAAATGTTAAGCAATGATACCTTGTAGCACCGTATTTATAAAGTACTTGCAGCAAAAGAGTTATATTGTAGGTGGAGCTAAGCTTTTCCTTATGAAGGGAGAAATGATTATGACACCACGAACTGACTTTGTCTTGTTGAAGCTGATAAATATTAAAAAACGAAAAAGTCAGATGATTTTAGTGTCTGGGGAAGAAAAAGGATGCCTAAGGAAAAGGGGCAAATTTGAAGAATCAAAGGCAAGCTTACCGTTAGAGTCTTAAAATACGATTATGCATAATGTTCCAATTTAATTTCTTATTCATTTCGTTATAGTAGAAGTTACGGTAGCTTCACTCCGTTTTCAATTGCGTTTTCATGAAGGGCATGAATGACTTTTAAATTAAAGGAAATTTAATTATTTTACTGAAGTTTATCGAAGTAAAACGGTATTTATTGGGCCAGCAAATTCCATGAACTAACCCAAAACTACGAAGCACATTATATTGACAGTTATTTGAGAATTCTGTAGACAAAACGAAAATGAGTAGCGATGAATCAATTACATCAATGCCAATATTTATTTTTCGGAATGTCTCGAACCTGCTCTGCAGCCCAGACACACAGGTAAATGATCTCATAATATCTATATGCTCCCTAGTTACTACACAATTCCCAGTTACACAAAGTTCTAGAAATCCAAACAATATAGGTATCTCCTTAACTGGAATACATCATTCTTCTGAAATATCTCACAAAGTTCCAACCCTAAATGCAGAAATCGAGTCATAAAATCCGCAAATCCACGTATAAAACAAAAATTAACATCGCATCTCAACAACAATAATTCTCAGAAAGTCACATTTTCTCCACCTCAAATAAATGTATAAAGTGTATGTAACATTTTTTTATGAAGCTCGTACACGTGAAGGCGCTGGGTTGAGCAGTTCGACAAAAAAAGCCGCGTCCACTCCACTGTAGAACTCATTGACTCACACCCCCTCCACACACACACACACATACTCACTGTGGGCCGCCATGCTTCCGGAGCTGGCCCGTCGTTGCGCCACGTGGCTGTTCTCTCCATTGCCCTCCCCCTCTTTCTCCCTCCCTCGCACACGCGCGGCCGCGGCCCCCCCCCTCCTGCTCCCTCCCGCCCACGCACTCACTCACAGCCGCGGTCGCGCGCGGCTATTTCGAGGGCCGCGCGTCCTCAAGATAGGCGCCGGCCACGCGGCCGCGCGCAATTCACGCGCGTATTTATATCCGCCTGCCCTGGCGGCGCAGGCGACGGTCGAACATGTCGCCGGATTACGACTAGTGATGCGACATCGATAGCAAACATCGATGTTCAAAATTAAAACATCGATATTAAAAGTACATCCATGTTAAAACTACATAGATCTAAAAATCCATCCATGTTTTTCAACACAGATTTTTTAGACTGGTTTAGTAACATCTGACATTAAATTCGTGTGCATTAAAATTTAATTTCGCAGTGTGTTTGTTTATAAATTCGCCGAATAAGGGCACGAGAAGAAGCCCCTACGCCCACAGCGTATTTGTGGACCAAATTTCGATATGCGAAAGGAATATGAAGAAACAGGAAATACAAGGGCATGGAGGTCATCTCAGGCGAGAGAGTCTGCTCGATGACGGTAGGGCAAACAGCGTTTCTTTGGTTGACACATGAATAACAGTGAAACTATCAATTATTATTTCACATTATACTCATTATTTCTATTTTCTTTACTTCTACTATACTCATTATTTCACATTTAAAACATCGATGTTAAAAATCATCGATATTTAAAACATCAATGTTTAAAACATCGATGTTTCTACAAAAAATCGATGTTTTGACTTCCACAGTTTGGTGATCGTGGGAATTTTTCATTCAGAAACACAGTAAAAGAAAATACATCGGGGTTAATATATCGATGTTTAAAACATCGATATTTAATACATAGATGTTTAAAACATCGGTATTTAAAACATAGATGTTTAAAACATCGATATTTAAAACATCGATGTTAAAAACATCGATGTTTCTACAAAACATCGATGTTTTGAAAACATCAACATCGACGTCGCGACCTTATTTACGACGCCGTCAACAGGTGGAAAAGCGCGCGGGGCTTACGGCCGAGCCGAATGCGGCTGTCGCAGGCCACTCACTCCGGCGAGCGCGCCGAAATAGCCCTCTCAGGAAGACGCGCTGTGCGAAACCTCGAAATGATCTAAGAATCATCCTTGACAGTTTTTGCCTAGCATGGCCTAACAGGCTGGCCTAACTGCCTAATAGAATGGCATAACTGCATAACAGGCAGTTTTTGCCTAGCGTGAAGCACCTTCGTTTGAGCGTGAACATCCTGGACAACAGTGTAGACATCAGACGATTAAATGACACCATCCCCTAGATCTCAGCTGTAGATTCAAAATTGCATAAATAATGTGTAAGTTGAAACAAAGATGACTATGTAATTATTGCAAACAATCGTTGCAAGTTTGTAGTTACTACATAAAGTAAAAAAAACAGCAACAGTCAATTGTATCTGAGAAGTGCTGTCACAAGACAACCCTTCACTCATGTTAATTTTATTTATAAATCATTCACCGAATGTAAAGAACAAATAGTTGAATATGAAGAAAAAAAAACAACTTTCGAGCCTCTGCGCATGCGCCAACCTGATTTCGAGTTGCTATTAGGGAGCGCGCTAATCCAGCGGATTTAGCGGGTGACTTTTATTGCATGCTAATCGATTACTCGGTCACGCTATATCGAATTTGTTCCAAACTGTGGCCGAAGTGTTCGCAGCTAATTCTGTATACGAATGATGTAGTGGCATTAATCTTTATACATAATTATCTGTATGCACGATATTAATTATATTTAATAATATAATAATCTGAGAATTTAAATATTACGGGAATTTAGCGCATACTCTACCGCCAGAGTTCGGAACATCCGTTTCGGAACATCCGTTTCGTTGTGCAAAAACTCTTTTCTTAGACTTCACACGCTATTAATCTCGAGATCTCCCACTGCCCACAATATCAATTTTCCCTACAGGCCCCACATGTGAATTTACTTCGATACGTTGAATTTTATAGATCCAAATTTAACGATTCCAGCAGTTTTTCAACGAGACATTGAACCCGTTCAGTACTCTTTTTCTTTCGACAGGAAGTGGAAATACTCGACAAGAGGTGGTACGGTGAGTCAGATTTTTAGCACTCACAATGTTACAAGAGTTATATTCCGAATCACTTGATTTTCTACCCAACCACATGATGGGTTTACGTTGCACGGCGCGTTACCAAATCTCCATGCATTCTCAGTCTCAACCGTCTGTCTTTTCCTCTAAATTCAGGGTCGAAGCCCACCCACAAGAGTATGGGCAATCTAAAAACACAAGAACATAAGGTGAATCTCGAGCACCTCCTTTAATTCTCTGAAAGCTTCGATCTTCGATTTACGGAAATATTAAATAGCCCGATTTTTTTCTTGTTATGATTCGAGATATCAACACTCCGATGGATTGAAATTTTTATGTGAATGAACGTTAACAGGGCCACAACTTGTAACCTTTACGTGTTCAAATGGCACCGAGAACTGAGTGCTGAGACTGTCACGTGAAACGCCCGCGTAGCCCGAGTTGTGGGCGAAGGTTGTGGATTTGTTCGCTCTGCCCGAAGCCATTTGACTGGCAGTTTTAGGCCAGGGTCTCCCAGAAAACTTTACTCTCTCCCGGTGGTTGCGCTCTATTCCAGTGAATTTACATATATTCGAAAATGTTTATTGCGTAAACTATTGCTCATTCACTAGGATAGCTCCTAACGATCAACACGTGAGCGCTGATGTCATGACGTCATTTTGGATTGCGATTTTTGCCGCAGGGGCGTGTATTTCCACCTACCGGTAGCATTAATTGATTAATACCAACAGTTTGCCATCCTGCAAATAGTAATAACTGGAATACTAGTTTAATGTTGAAATGGTTGTTCATTAACCTACACTTTCCGTTACATCTAGTACATTTAATTTATGGCTGTTGTATATCCTCCTCATTGTTGTATGCTTGTCCTCAAATCCAAAAATTGACTGAAAAAAATGCCATAAATAGACACTGGATATTTCCACGGACGCTTCGTGTACAATATATTATTTAACTTTCCAAACATACCACTCACTATAAACTTGTTCATAAAATAAAAATGGAAATGCATCTATTGACCGAATCTTTTAGATCATAGTAATTTGTACTCACTCAAGCACTACCATTCAATTATTCTGGAGGCGGTTTCTCAGCACACTCACCTGCAACAAAGAAAAAAGGGCACATGAAAATCCACCTCCCACATTTTGCCATAATGTGCTACTACGTCAACTGTTGAAATACCAGATTTTATAACGGAAGTTACGATTTTGAAGCAATAAGTTAACATAAAATGGATTCTTAGAAGTTGCTAGGAATTATTTGATTTCGACTGTTGCAATATAAGCCCAACCTTCATTTTGATTTTGGTAGCTCTACCTGACATCAGGGTTACGCTACGTTAAAGGTTATTCTGCCGACGTATCGAGAAGTGCTATTGGCATCGAATCGCGGCCTTACTTGCAGCTGAATTGTCGCTTCAATGTCGGCATTTCTGCCCTGAGGAACGCCACAGTACGAAAGCGTAAACGCTGGCAACAAAGCCTTCGACGCAGCATCACCCGGATACCGGAGAGCATTACGCAGCATCACCCTAAGAGAATTAAAACGACTCACCGCGAAGGAAGGAACGAACACAACAGGAATGACACGGTACTTGCTATCAGTGAGACTAGTTGGTACGGGAGACACAATGACACGAACACTCTGTAGCAGAATTGTCGAACACTCTGCTGCAGCTTTTGTCAGCACCATCGCTAAAGTGCAACTGATAATTTTCTTTAACGGCGCTAATTGCGATGGTTAGCTCGTGCCATGCCATGGTGGCGCGAGGCGTGCTATCGTCACCAGCAGGCAACCTTGACTGGCCCACATCTATTCACCGGACTTGGTTTTATAAGACCAAACCGATGTTTATTTGAGCGATGTTTTCTTTAGAACGTAGGAGAACTGTTGAACCTTAGCTGTAACAATCCTCTCAGCTTCGGAGAGGACCAACCGTCATTTATTAACACCGACATTTTTCATTCGATTTAACCACAGGCAGATAAGCGGCTCAGTAAGAATTTAGAAGATTCGTACAGCCACAAGACATGAATAAGAATGTAGAATGCTTTAGTCGTCTCGGCTAAATCAATATCTAGCACTCAAAAATGTCAGAATTCTTTATGTTCCAGTGTCCAAAGAACAGGGTACATCAGCTAAAAAAGCTCAGAATAAGAAACACGGTGTCATTGCTACCAGCAGGCAACCTTGGCATCGCCGGCCTGCCACGTCTGTTTCATCCTCGTGTTCGCCAGGGCATGCCAGTGTGTTGCCGCGCCCGGTGGCACGCGCCGTTCCCGTTTTAAGAGCTGCAAGGCGCGCACGATGGCCTCTGAGCCTCAGGTCACCCGCGGCGCGACAGGCAGGCAGGCGCGCTCTAAATCCGTTGCCACTCATTAGTCAGCGCCTGCGACAAAGCGCGCCCTTTCCGTCGCTTTTTTTTCGGCGTTCGAAGCCGCCGCCAATTGGGGCGGGGCGCGTATGGCGTGACGGGCCGCGGGCTGGAGGGAAGGGTGGATGGGAGGGGAGGGGACGGGAGGAGTGCGGGGCGGAGGCCGAAGGCGGGAGGTGCGGGACGTGAGGGCAGGGACGGGTGAGGGAAGGGAGGGGCCGGGGACGGCGCTGGTGGCGACGGCGGCGGGACAGGCGAGGGACGGGGGCGGGGCGGGCGCTGGGCTGGGCGGTGCGGGCGGGCGTGGCGGGGCGGGGCGCCGGCGGGGAAGGCGGCCTGGCAGTGGTGTAGGCGGGGAAAAGTCTTAAAAGCGGGTTTGGAGGCGGGGCGGAAACCGCGGGCGCGTGTATTTTTTTTGCCCTAAACAAGGCTTAACGCGTATTGAGGAAATGAACACATGTTTTTCCTACGTTCACGTGGTTTTCCATCCGTTCTTAGCATGGCGTGATTTCAAAAGCGATTGCGTGATAACGTCGGGTTCCAAATACCGCAAATTTATACGTCGAAATTTGACTCACATCGCATCGAGCATTTCGAAGATAACCGCAGAGCGTTCGAGCTTCGACTGTGCTTCAGCAGCAGACAGAAAATATCCAACTAAAAAGTCAACACAATGCAAAGTTTTCAACAGCATGAGGCCTGACTTAATTGGCTAGTCTGCGAATCAAGTGTCGTATTGGTTACGATCAACAATGTGATTTACGACCACTTTAAGAATGACTGAATATTAAACCATTTGCCAATATTAAAGGTTGTGTACTTTATTATGCGACACCTACAATAACAAATTACATATAGACCTTTAGAATGTAACAGTCTCTCACACTTGTTCTTATAATGTTTTTTCCATAACCTGATTGGTTAACCAACTTTTTCATAGACACTTTAAGATTCCAGACCAGTCCCAATGCGTTCCGGAACATACAACAAAAGTATTTCGGACTTGCATTCATATCACAACATTCCCCAATCTTTGCTTTGCTTTCGGCGTTTGCCCCCTCCCCCCCCAAAAATGACAGCAGGATGCGCGGGCGGAGCGCGGGTCGGACCAGAACGGGACGACGCGTGCAGGGACAAGAGCGGGACACAAAGCTTGTGCAGCCGGACGCCGGGCTCCGTTTTCCCCGTCTTTGTCCCGTCGTTCTCCGACACCTCCTCTCGCTCCGCCGCCGGAGAGCGGGAAGGGGCGGCGAGGCGGGGAGGGAGCGGCAGGGCGGAGGAGGGAGTGACAACCGCACCCTACACCCGCGACGCCACTACCGCTCCACGCCACGCCACGCCAAAGGTCAGAGGGCGGCGGCGAGCTCGCGTCGACACGTCTGAATCCGCGCCCGCGCGCGCATCCTCAGGGGCTTCACACAGTTTCCCTCTGTTTCCTAAATGTCAGGATGTTTTGCAAGAGGGCGCACGCTCTGCAGTGGCGCCCTGTTGCTCGAGACGGGCGGGCCCAGCGGCCGCGGATCCACCGCTCTTATTTCTCAGGGGGAGGCGATTCAGAGGGAGGGCGTGCGCCTCCAAGTTTAACTTCCGGGTAGGGACGCGACATCGATTCTAAAGGCCCATTCACAAAGAAAAAACGTAAACATAAGAACAATGCATAGATGTAAACATTAACATTCGTGATAGTTTGAAGTATTCACAATGTCTAACATAAATGTAAGCGAAATAAGAGTTTCTATTGGCTGTGACACATTCTAGGTTGGATGGCAGAATCGATTTCGAGGTATCGACTGTGTACATGGCTAATACAGCGTTAGTTCGTCTATCAACTTCGATCGTACTTCGATTCTTGATTTTGAGTAAACGTTCTGTGATTGGTTCATTTATGAACTTATTTTATGAATTTACTTAACCATAAGCGCAGAAGCTTGAAGTTTGCAAGCTTCTAAATTAACGTTTTACGTGTGATGCTTATGAG
This sequence comes from Gryllus bimaculatus, assembly GCA_017312745.1. Lineage (NCBI taxonomy): Eukaryota > Metazoa > Arthropoda > Insecta > Orthoptera > Gryllidae > Gryllus > Gryllus bimaculatus. The sequence continues at coordinate 2,835,790 of BOPP01000067.1, read as the reverse complement.
AAGGGCATTGTAAATGAGTCCACTTATGGACGTAATACGAACTTTTATGTTAACGCCATGTTTGTGTTTATGTTTGGATTGTGAATTGGCCTTAAGGTTTTCAAAACACCCATGGTTCTATAAAATGATCAATGTTTTAGATATCCATGATTTAAGGTGATGTTTTTTGAACATCGATGTTTTGTGCACCATGTTTTGAGGTTTTCGGTGTTTTGTTCGTGGATAAAAAGCTCCCATAGTCACAATTTTGTGAAAGTTAATGTATGAAATAACTGTCTTTGCGTTTGAATCTCACTATCACCGTTTGAACTGCCTTCATCGAGAAGAATATTTCTCACCCGAGATCCTGATGCTCTGGCATTTCCTTCGTCTTTCTCTTCGTATTCCGCAAATTAAAGGCGCATTATAATTTTGTTTTCAGTTAAATTTTAATTATACATTATTATTCTACATGGCCTCTGTCAAATTAAATTGTGTTGCGCACGAATGTAATGTTAGAGTTCACCAAATCAGCTTTAAAACATCAATGTTTAAAAAGATCGTATCATTCTAGCTATTATTAACATTGATGAATTGATATTTTGTTGTCGATGTCGCATTACTGCTTCCTGGAGGTAGCGTTTGCACTGACGTGGAGAAAGCTTTCAGCTTCTCATGAGATGAGTTTCGGAATTCTGGATGTTCAGCGGCTTCTACGTCATAACCTTTGTTGACATTTGAGAAGATCAAGAACAGGGATTCACCTGTGGTATTCAGAGTAATCCCTTGCTCAGGGCAATGCGATGACATCAGGAATACCTCAAACGTAAAGTTAACTCTGCTAGATTGCGAACTCTTTCAAGATAAAATCTAGAAAATGTTAATGTTCAGGACCTGCCAGGATAAAATCTTAATTCCGTAGTATCCATTGAAGTAAGAAACATTATCATTCCATCTCTATGTATGTTGCAATGCTCTTTGACACGTTTTATATTGGAAATTCTTTTTTCTGATGATTTTCACCACTTTATATTTGGTTCTAGCGCTTTGATAAAATAATGTATTTTATTAATGGTGGATCGTTTTCAGGACAACCTGCCGTACACCCTGCATTAAATAACATGTTTACTTTTATTAATTAATTATTTATTTTCTTATACGGCTACAATTTGGAACGTTTATTCATATCGAAGAAAACAACGTCATTAATGACGTATAAAGATAGGGAACGCATCAAACGCCGATATAAGAGTGAGAGATAAGGTTTCACTCTAATACGTGCGTAGTTATTATTTGCTTAGAGTACGTTAATGTAATCCGAGGTTAAAACTACGAAAAACAGGATGTTTAAGGAACACAGGGATTAGTCACAACTTGTAACTTCCTGCATCGTCCTGACGTTTCTGTGACTAACATTACTCTATCCCATCATCACTGTAGAAGATATTCGAGGCATTTGAACGAATACATACACAACATACTTCGAAAACACATAGACAAGTTTCAATCTGCCCTGGAGTTATTCTATTTGGGGATAAACATTTGTCATTCACAATTTTAGTGAACATAGTTATGTATATTTATCTTTCGTGACACGATAAAGAACAATGATAGCTGAACAAGAAATGTGATAATATATCAGTTCTTTGCGCGCCATCACATTTTGTAGAATTTTTAAAACATTGATTTAATCAGTTCTCAGAAAATATATCAATAGATCCTTTTCTTGAAAGAACTAAACACATTTGTGTGACAGAAGATTAAGTGGCATATGATGGGATTACTTCCTGTGTGATGTCTTTTTCTGCTACCTGGCAAACCTAAATACATTTGATGACTTTTCATGAATAGTGAGTCATGAGTAAAGAGAGGATTTTTATTCCCTAAAAATCTTTGAATATGCTTTAAATTTATGAAATAATGGCCTAAAAATTCTGAAGTATGCATTTTCATATGCAATGAAAATTAATAATATTTTATATCATGCATAAACCTTTCTTGATAAAATTCACGAGAAGCAGACTTGGAATGAAAAGATAAGTTTGGTGCAAACATAATACAATCTACCCTTCTTCGCGGGTGAAACAATTGAAGTAAATATTCACCTCAGTGAAGTACATTGTATGTCTTGTTGCATTTCTTCCTCCTGGTTTAAAAAATATATCAAGAAATATCCTATATTCACATAAGTCTTTTATTATTTTTAGAAGAAAAAGCAAACTGTGACGAACTCATCTTAATCAACGAACGCCCACAAAGAAGTATTAGATTCTATGAAAATATGAAACGTTTTAGAGATAAGTCTCTATTTTAACGAATTCACTTAACTATTGCCCAGAAGCAACTGAAAAAATATGTAAAATCATAGAAATCCAGCTCCTAGTCATGAGTCATTAGTGACCCCTATTAAATGAGTCCCTGTCGAGAAATGACTCGCGTGTCCTTCAATATTGATTCTAAAATCTCGAGCACTAAATCACAACAAGCATTCATCATCTTTTATGTACGTCATCGAAAATGCCGCCTACTTATTCCTATGAATCAGAGATAAAAATGCTTCACGAGCGGCAGAGATCCCGATAAGAGCGAATCAATCACTTTTAAACTAACAACCTACCGCGCGAGGCATCGTTCTTTCAGAACTTTCCGTCGGTGGACGTGGAATGCGCTGAACCTATGGAGTACGACCTTCGGAAGGAGTTAACGCCTCGATAACGGAAAACAAAAGCCTCATGCGGCGAGCGCTATCGACCGAGGTAACAATGCCTCACTAGGCGGCGGGCGATCGGCCGCCAACTTGCACGGGCGGGCTGTGGGCGTCGGAGAGTGGGCGGGGAGTGGTGGGTGATGTGCAGTGGATGAGGTGGGCGGGCGTGATTAGCTGAACTTGAGCGGTACGGTTGGCCGGAGCGGAACTGCGCCGATAAGAGAACGCTCCAGTGCGGGTGAACCAAGTGGGCAGAAGAGGAGGAGGAGGTTGTGAAGGAGGAGCGGGCAACAGGAATCTGATGGAAAGAGGTGGATGAGGGTGGGGGTGGAGGACGAGGAGGGGTGGGTCGAAAAAACGCGGTGGCGGCGGCGGGAGGAGATGAAGGTTGTGGAAGAGATGGAGGAGGAGATGGTGGAGGAGAAGATGGTAAAGGAGGGGAAGAAGGTGGAGGAGATGATGGAGAAGGAGATGAAGGAGGTGTATGTAGAGGAAGAAGAGACATTGGAGGAGGAGATGTTGGAGAAGGAGATGAAGGAAGAGGAGTAGATGGAGGAAGAAGAGACGGTGGAGGAGGAGATGGAGGAGGAGATGATGGAGGAGATAATGGAGGAGAAGAAGGAGGAGTAGATAGAGGAAGAAGAGACGGTGGAGAGGAGATGGTGGAGGAGATGAAGGTGGAGGAAGAGATGGAAGAGGAGGAGATGGTGGAGGAGGAGATGAAGGTAGAGGAGTAGATGGAGGAGGAGATGAAGGTAGAGGAGTAGATGGAGGAGGAGATGAATGTAGAGGAGTAGATGGAGGAGGAGGAGCAGGAGGAGATGGAGGAAGAGAAGGGGGAGGTGGCTGTTGAAGAGAGAACGCCACAAACGGAAACGGCAGATTCAATGGGGCAGACGAGGAGCTATGTAGGACACTTGAGACAGCGTCAGTCAAAGCAAGCGTGTAACGTGGCGATTAGTGGAGTGGATGTTGGCCTAAGCGAGATAAGTATCATCGGCCGCGGCACGAGAAGCGCTAGGAGTGACACTAGTAGAATGAGATCAAGCCCCAGGAAAAAAAGAGGCACAAGTGGTTGTGTGGTTGGTAGTAAAGTGCGCGCCCCTTGGACCCAGAGATCTTTAGGGCCTCTTTCGTTCTGCTATAAGAGACCAGGAAAATATCAATGTAGTAGACCAGCACATAAGGGAGGAGTTAGCCTTTGAAGTGCAGTATGCAGTTGGCGTGACAGCGTCATTAGTATATGGAAATCACAGGAGCAATATAATTGAGACTACTTAAAAAAAAATATTGACACTTTAATATAAAGGTAATCCAATATTTGTGAAAAGGTTCATGACCAATTTCTTATTTTGTATTCCAAACCGATTTCATTTGTAATTTTTTTGGTCCCCGTTTCCTCCCCCCAGAAATTTGAATTGAATCGAATTAATGGCTTATTTTACATAGCGAGAATTTGACTGGTCATATGCAATTATATCGGGGCTCGCGGTGTCGGAAACGACTGCATCGGGCTGCGCAGCACCGAGGGGGCGGGCGGATTAAGGCGGTGGGTGGGGCGGCGGCAATCGGGGCCGCGTGCGGGGTCGGCAAACGATGCAGAGAAGCCGCCCTAGCGATCGCATCGGTGGCGAGCGCTCGTTAACACGGCTCGCTCGCGGCGCGCCCTCGCCGCCCGAGTCTTAATGCCCGCGCCGGACTGGCTGGCGGCGATGCGAGCGCAGCGCGTGGCGAACGCGGGGGCGGGGGACGGCGGAAGCGGCGATGTTGGCGGTGGTGGTTGGCGGGGGCGTGGGCGGAGGCGACGCCGGCGGCGGCTGTATGTTGGTAGTGGAAGTGGCTGAGGCGGTAGAGTTGGATTGATTATTAGTGATTCCGGGCGCTTCAACTGAGGTCATTAATCCCGTAAGCGTAGTGCACGTTTTTTACCGGGAGGGGACGGTGATCTTCCCCGCTGGATGGTGAGATCCGGCGCCGTCCAGCCGTCTGCTAGCGGGGTTTTCCCCAACCAGGTATCTCCCACGAACGGAGCACCGTCCCAGCCGGGACAAGCTCTAAGCTTCCAACCGGTCTCCCGGCATGTGTCGTTGTGTAGTGGATGTGTGTGTGTAAGGGGTGAGGATAAGACAAGGAAGAGGAAATAAAGATCGTGCGCGGTCCATATCCCGTTTGTTAGGGAACTGAATTAACATTCGCCTGGTGTTGTTCGTAGAAACGAAGGAAAAATACCGATGAGAGCAGCCGGCCTCTAGAAGTCTCCTCCACGCAGCGACAGAACTCGTCCTAACTATCTGGCTATCGAAAATCCTGCCACTGTCGGGGCTGGAACCTAGGACCTCCCGGCCAGAGGCACTGCATTGTAATGGGCTGATACCCTGAGCCATCTCTCCCGGCGCGGTGGAGTTGGAGGTGAAGATGGAGGTGGACGTAGCGGCGCCGGAGGCGGAGGCGGCGGCGGCGGCGGAGGAGGAGGAGGCGGCGGCGGGTGGAGGCGGGCGGAGGGCGTGTGACGGCGGTGACGGTGAGGAACGCAGCCGGTGGCACGGCGGCAGCGGCACTGGAGGCGGAAGCGGCGCTGGCTGCGAGGCGGCGGATGGCGCGCGAAGCGCGGGGGGCCGTGGAACAATGGGAGGCGGCCGCGGCTGGGCGTGGCGCGGCGGCGAGTGGAGTGAGGGGGGAGGGAGGAGATGGGGCGCCGACCGCCGCCGTGGAGCTGCCACGTGTCGCTCACTCCACGAGGCACCACGGAGGCCGAGGCCCTGGCCCTTTAAGCCCCAAGTCTCCTTCGGAATGAAGCGGTGATCGCCGACCGCGCAGACAAGGTAACACGGATATCTGGTGGGTGGAGAGTACCGTTTCCATTGGAAGCTTTTTCGAATCTACGAGTACTGAAAGAATATTTTAAACTATAACACTGTAATTTAAACACAGTGTAGTAAAGTAAATCGATAAAATCATAACATTTTTATTTAAATCACCCTGTGATTATTGCAACAATTTGGTAATAATCCTTTTGAAATACCTTTAATTTATTAAGATTAGTGCTTTCGAAAAACGTGATAAAAATTACAAATAAACTGATCCTTTTAATACAATTGTGATGAAAAAACAATATCCGAGGTGGAGATTATTGAAAACAATTTCATATATTACTGAAATAAATAAAAGAATGTTAATGAAGGTGTCTGTACATTAATTGTCCATATTATAAGGTTATTTTAGGCATTTTTACGTAATGTTGGTTGTTTATCATTACCCTAAAGCATCATACATTTATTTCATATTTTCATCATTAAAACTCAAGAATTTACAATGACCTGAGATCTCAGCGTTACATGGCAAGCAATAAGCTAAGAACTTTTCTTCGAAAACTGTTCTGAATCAAAATATATTCTCGATTAACCTTTGTTCGAAAACCTCTCATATATTTCATATTAAATCTCACCTCAGAAATTGGTCTTCAAATTTCAATTTTTAAATACATTGTATTGCATTTGAATACCGTTTCTGAAATATTTTTTTGTAGTGTTTGAGCATTCATAGACGTGGAAGAACAGGTTTGTTCGGTCTGTAATCTAGAGTTCAGTAGCATTTCTCGTTTTGTTTACTGGCAATGTGAGTACCCCATCACTCGATTTCCAAACGTCCTTAACGCCAGAATTCCCGTTCTTAAGTGTCTTTTACATCTACGAACTGTCGTTCTAACCTATAGTTCGCCTCCATTCTATGGACGATATGAAGCCATAAACAGCAATTCAAATCGCGTTTACCAAAGGCAACGAATCGACGCTATACAAGGGAAACGCATTACAGTTCCACAGAGCCGCATCCTCTAGAGAGGCCGTCGAGCGGAAAACACCACGTTACGAGAAAGATGGCACACCTGTGTGGTCTCAGTGGTCCACGGACGAGCGGCCGCCGCTAGAAGAGCCACACTATTTACATAACCACCAAATGCATTACGCCCACTATCGACCGGCGAGCGTTCCGAGGACGCGAATCTCTGTGCTTCGCATTAATGCACGCTGCGGGCCGCATCGCTGCGCTCTTATCCTCAGGGCCGCGTTCTAACGACAGCCCGCGCACGCCTCGCTCCGTCCCCACCTCCGCCCCCGCCCCAGCCGGGATCCGGCGATAGAAAGACAAGCTGCGATTTGTGAGAGAAACCTTGGCGTGACAGAGGCAGTCTTGTGTAATGTTTGCTTAAAATCTATTTGACCAAGCAATAATTTTCCACTAAAATTGAGGACAAGGTATTTCGGCTGGGGTACTATTGATGACTAATACTTTCGTAATATGTTGGCTACTCGTTGTTTTTTTTGTATGAATACGTCTGAGCAGCAGGTAGAGGTAAACGATAAATCATGCTACATAATATTTCATCAACATCATGTGCTCTTAACTGGTGGGCATCAGAAACAAGTACCTGATAGGTAGCTAAAGTAATAAACTCTCAACGTTATGAGAAGTCACAAACAGGTTACACATACTCATTAAAACGCGGATGAAGCGAACTCAGTATTTCTTGGGACAAAAAGTATGGAATTTAATGCAGTCTAACGATTCTATCTATTACTTTTCTCAGACATCTCATCGACTGTAGAACGCCAACAGCTACGTTCACATGAATGCTACGTTTGTCTCACAACAACTCTGAATGATTCTCTTTCGTTTCGCCCAAAGCAATGGTGTTGCCACCAAACCCCGGCACATTTGAATCCTCAAATCGAAGAAGCCAAAAAAAATCCCATTAAAGGGACGTAGTTTCCACGAGCAAGAATGGACAGTAATGAGAACACTTCAGTCACGCAAACTCTTTCAATTCCCGATAACTACGCACTGCGCTAGATCTGCACGAGAATATGCCCGGTGTTTTGATGCAAAATACCTCACAACCTTGGGGCGTCCGTTGTTGGCAATAACGTATCCGAGGCTGCTGAACCAGCGGTAATCTCTTTCCAGGCGATTCGCTCAAATTCGGATTGGCAACGACGGCCAAGTGCGCAAGTAGCCGGCGCGCGGCTCTTTACGCTGCCTCGGAAGCCAGCATCACATGCCATCCGCGGGGCAATTTCGCAGGATCGCGGAAGCGCGGCGCAGCCTTCGTCTGTCGTATTAGCGAGGGGGGAAGGAGGGGGAGGGGGAGCGCTGCCGACATCCACGATGCGCCGCGCCACAAGAATCGCCTCATTAAATCGCCGATACCCCGCTGGCGAGGCGCTGAACGCACAGCCGTGGGCGGACGGCGGCGGCGAGAGCTCTGGCAATTGGCGGGTCGCTTGCACGCGGCAATAAACGAACGGTTGGATTCCTCAACGCACAGAGGGGCGAAATGGCTCCAAAGGCGTATGGTGTTTTTTTTCTTATTTTTTATTTTTCTTTTTTTTTTCTTTTTTTTTTCTTTTTTCTTTTTCTTTTTTTTTCTCGAACGATACAATCCGGTCTTAATCCATGTATATCTCGCATACTTCCCTACAGCTTATGGTCGTAGATGCAATAATGGATACCGTTTCCGAAGCTCTTTGCTCTCTCTTCAAGAGTCACGAAAACCTGTCATCTTTTAGGGAAATCAATGCGTTAAGACTGGTCTCAGCGCCATGGAAGGATCCTTGTGGAATATAGAATTACGTCCACAGAAACGTGCGTTACGCTTTAGTAAATATAAAGCAATATTAAATGAATACATTCAATTTTTCACGTATTTTATTCAAAATTTCTGTTAACCTTCAGGAGGGCAGATGGCTCAATTAAAGTCGTCAGAATATAATTTGATATGAATAATGCTTTCCTTTTGCATGCATTTCAAAATACATCAAATATTTTCTACAATAAACCTAATTTTTGCTTAAAATAACTATTTTTATCATTTTCTTATTGGATTATATCGTCTTTATATATCTCAAGATTTGTATTTAATGAATTGCAAATGACCGCACGTGTGGAGCAACACATAAAAATATATTAGCTCCATGAATTTAATTTTCAAGCTAACCCTGAATCTCTTTTAAACATTTTGAATCTATAGCGAAGATACGCCGAATGAAAGAATACTAAGTACTTTTAAATTAAGGAGAAAATAGGAGACAAATACAATTGTCGAATCCTACGTCATGACGACTTCACATTCCATTATACTTTGTCTTGGCATTAACAAGATTTCAAACATTGTTTCGCAGGTGATCAGTTTCACACACGAATTTCCGATAAACGAACTATTTTCAAGCGATAAGCGTCGTTTCTTTCACGTGATACTACTATACGCAATTGCTACTGTTCGGTCCAACGCGCTGTGCTGCGCGGCGTCAGATGGTGTGCGGGCGTTTGGCGGGAAATCGTGTGGTCGGATCGGGGCGGAGGCGGCGACCGCCCATTCAATTAGGTCTCTTCCGAGGGGCCGGGCTTCGACGCTGGGCGGTCGGTCAGGCACGCGCTCAGTCACCTGTCACGACACCCCGCAGTGGGCCCACCGACGAGTGATGGCAAATTTTAGCAAAACATTGATACATCGATACTTCACGAAAAGATTTTCGATGTCGATGAAAACAGCGACAAAAAACATCGATGTTTATAACATCGATGATTTATTAATGATGAAACAGTTCGTATTTTCCCATCCTGATTCCAGTTTTAAATATAATACTTAATTAAATGAGTTATATTTTATTGTTTGGCACGAATACGAATTATATTAATAACGCTTATCGAATTTAGGGAAGAAAATATAAAATAAAGGACATTGTGTTTTTTTTCTGTTTTCCATTCATTCATTCTCATTTTCTTTCGCTTTCAGTTCATTTTCATTGTATTTACTTTCACTCACTTTCATCACATTTCCTGGTTCTCATGTGATACATAACAGGTCATTATTAGTTTCAAGTATATTCTGCCGTAATTTTATAATCAAAGTTCCCTGTTGTGTTCAAAATACAGTTTAATGATATTACCACGTACAAAATAATAAAAAAGGTAACAGCACTAGAGAAAGGTTTCGAAAGTCAAAAGATATCCTGCCTCGTGGGGATCGACAACAATAACAGATTTTTCAAACAGCGGTTTCTGGACAAATATATCAATCCGCAGAAAACATAGGAAGTAAAAAATCTTTCCGCTCGAAAATATTGATGTTTTAAAAAACATCGATCCTTTTTTTTGCTATCCCTATAACCGATTCCCCCATCGCCTTTCTTCTACACACACCGGGAGCGGACCATGGATTAGAACAATTTATCCATTAATCTTAGGTAACAAACTAGTATATAACGTCATTAATGAGCATTATGATTTTACATTCTTATTTTGTTTCTTAACGGTACACCGTAAGTATGCAAACATGCAATACATGGATTGTAACTCAAGATTATTGAATTGCTAAAGAAATATTATAACAGATATTAAACCATACGGTAAAAATATAAACTTAAACTATTTACCATCAGCCACACTATCGATCAACAATTTACTATTGTCACGATATGCAGGTTGCAATTAATATAAAGAACTTGTGGCAATTAATACATATTTTTAACCTACCCACATGCTTTCTTTTTTTTCTGCTGAATGGTGTCACCTTTTTAAAACTTTAGATCCTAGTATTTGCTTTGATGTTACAGTAATACAACAAATAATATGTTCTGTACAACTAAAGGATATAGTGTATCTTTCACGTCATTTAGGAATATCCATATTTTCTTTCAGCTAAAAAAAATTGTAGTGGCTTACATACTCTACATACGACAACGACGTTTAGCGCGCGGCTAAGATTCATGTAGCAAACAATACACCTCTCACAGCACATAAAATCTACTAGTCTATTAATATAATTAAAATATTTCTACAAATAATACGAAGACAGATTTGTCAGTCCAATTATTTGCTGCGCCTCCTACATGAATTCAATTACGAAAGTCCGTCAGCAAATGCATAACTGCGCATGCAATTCTTGTTCCTCCCAGATTTTTTTTCTCTAAAGAGATAAATAATATTCACGGTCATCATCTTTAAATGAGTAAAGGCAAAGCTCTGGAAATTGCTACGGGTATCAAGGACGATTACAGGAGTATCTGCAGATCGTGAACGAGAAATATTGTGCTATGATTGCTTAATAATATGGTATTATAAAGATCAGCACAGTCTTATAATAGTTCGCACCTTTCTTATGACCATAATTCGAAAACAAAAGCAATACAAAGTGAAAACAATTTGTTGGACGATTCTGTGTTCTAGTCGACCTCAAATGTAAGTTCTCATAGTATTTTTACTGGTGAGCAAATGCTGAATGTTGAAGAATTGTCCAAGGCCTTCCTCGAAAGGACAAGCATTTATCTGCGACAATCGAACAGGATACAAACGACTAAACATGTTTTAACCACTGATAAAAATTTTTCTTGTCCAACATTGTATGCCAAGTCCGACAGCGTGTTCCTTAAAGAAAAGAATCCCAAATTGTACTATTTGTATTTCTTCCCATACCACACACGTAGTATAGAGACAGTTACGTAATACAGTGAAAAAGGGCGATTTTTCGGCAGAAAAAATGTATTGTACGTCACTGATACCAAAAAAGGAGAAATGTGTTATTCCTTCAAAATCACATCCTCTAATACGCTGTGTAGTTCGAATCCACATTTTGTGGGCCTTTAATATCGAAAATTTGTCCTTACAACCTACCCTCCTGCTTCTAAATACACAATTTCTCTGTTATTTACCCTTTCAAAAATAAATATATATCAATAGAGACGTTTGTGCCGAATGGATTCACAAAAATAGAACCAAAAACAGGTGTTTCATACACCATCATAGGCACTATAACGTACTAGCAAAAATATTATAGCAATTGTTGTTCATTGTTCACAACACTAAGAACACAAGGCGAGAGATACTTCATCATCACTTTCATAAAGACAAATAAATTCGATTTAGTCCAAAATATCACACATTATTGACGCCTGAACGCCCTAATTCGTTTTCCATTCATTGCAACGTACGAGACAACCATTCTTGATACTTGATGACCATATATTTCAACAACCATTCTTGAAATCACTGAATGTAAGGCATGAGGTACTTCATCACTTTCAAAAAGACCAATAATCTTCATTTCGCCCAAAATGTCAGACAGCATACCCGAACGTTCTAATTCATATTCCATCCAGTGCAGTTCCAAATTCCACCCCTCTGACCCAGGAATCGAAAGCAAAATACAGCAAGTTGCACGAGAGCCTACGGGAAGCGGTGCGACCCACTGCGCCCCGCGGGCAGGTGGCAATTTGAGCGCAGGCGGTCGGGCGGCGTGTCCCCGTCGCTCGCGCCCCGCCGCGCGCTTTGTATAATAACGTGAATTCCCTCAATTACATAAGCAAGCAACGGCGGGCGGGCGCGGCGGCGGCGTCGGCGGCTGCGCCTGATGACAGGGCGAGGGCGCGCCTCCGCCCTCTCCCCCTCCCTCCCTCCTCCCACCATCCCCGAGCAGACCCGTGAGTGAGAAAGCGCGGCGGAGGGCCCAGCGTCGGATGAGAGAGACCTGCATTCCACGCGTGCCGCGTGCAGGGGCTTGTCCAGCCTATCGTTTCGGAGGGCACCATCGTACATTTTTGTTAATAAATTAACATTTATAAAACACTGTAGGCTTTCACGGCCGGCGTTATATTGTAAGTTCTCTTCCGGGCTGAAGGGCCGTGGTCTATTGGAAGACATATTTCCAGACGTTTCGTCTGCAGCTGTGGCCACAGCTGCAGACGAAACGTCTGGAAATATGTCTTCCAATAGACCACGGCCCTTCAGCCCGGAAGAGAACTTAGAAATTAACATTTGTTAGTATATTGTACATTATTTTTGTAGTGTATACGCTATACGATCAAAAGTATCCAGACATTTCCAAAATGGTGTTATGGTGTGGTGTTTTTCATGGAGGGGGCTTGCACCCCTTGTTTAGTGTGGCACTATCACGGCACAGGCCTACGTTGATGTTTTAAACACCTTCTTGCTTCCCACTGTTGAAGAGCAATTAGGGGATGCATCTTTCAACACGATCGAGCCACTGTTCATACTGCACGGCCTGTGGAGTAGTGGGGTACACACAATAACATCTGTAATGGACTGGCTTGCACAGAGTTTGACTTGAATCCTATGGAACATTTGAGATGTTTTGAACGCGACTGCGTGTCATCGAAACCTCTTCCAGTGCAGCACTTCGTGAAGTATAGGGCTGCCATTCCAAGATTCTTTCAAGCACCTGATATGCCTAGAGAGTGGGGTCATCAAGGCTAAGGGTGGGCCAACACCCTATTGATTCC
>BOPP01000067.1:2785416-2804103 GCA_017312745.1 Gryllus bimaculatus | reverse complement strand
CCACGCATTTCCATACTGTCAAAACGTGTGCATTAATTCCCGAACAACTATGAGGAAATCGATTTTCCAGGAATCCGTAAAATTCCACATCATTGGGCAACATTTAGATAATATTAGATGGTTACACGTTAAGCATTTTGAAATTCGTGTTTTTGTAAATCGGGGATATAATATTAGAATTGTCGTTGGGTGTCCTCAGATAGACATTCCTAATACTTGTCTTTCATCAACCTCCTTTTAGATAATTGTTTGCTTCGTCGACGTCCTTACCATTTCTCTACAATATACTCGTATATTATCTATAATCATGAAACATAGAATTGTACACAGATACTTTAAAGATAACAATTTCATACACCAGTATTATTAGAAATATTTCGATTTTGAGTAATCGAAGACACTTCCTCTTTTGAGAGGCTGAGCTTCTAATTTTGATTTTAATGCAATTGTTACAAAATGTTGAGTGATTTTAAGGAAGAGGCCTTTTCTCACATATTGCATATTGCAGATAATACTCTCTTGACCGCTATAGTATCGCTGTGACTAAGTAGTTACATTTTCATGTGTTTTCAAAAATGTTATCTTCTTAGGATGATCGTCGGATACGAAAGAATAGGGGCTAATTTGTAATTTATTATTCTCATATAATTAGTTATTTATATCAGATAACATGTACGTCGATTTTTTTGGAATCAACGAGATCTTAATTATATTGACTATTCCACTCGTGAAATTAAAACCATCAGAGTTTAACTACATAAAAAATACCCCAATCAGGACGGTGTATCTCAAAAAGTTTATCGCTTTTTCTATCCGATTTTTCTTACCGCTTCTACCTACTGGCTAGTCATAAACTGTGACTCATCTATCTTAATTAGCGGTACACTACATCGATCGCTGTGCCGCATGTGATTTTAACATAGCTTTCAGTTATTTTCAATGTTTGGCGCGTATCGGCACTCTGTTGGACATGATTTCGCTCGTGGAATAGTCCTTTTTAATACCACTCGAGCTTTAGAATTTCTCAGATAAATCCCCTTCGCTAGCTACTTTTCGACAATTTCCAAAGCACTCGAGGTATTACCTATGATAATGCTCCGGTTCACAATCGGCTATTGACCTTGAATCCACCCCTAGTTCATCATTAGTTCCCATCAGACTTTCTTCAACGTCTTTACCGGCCCCGTTGGGAACCCGTGCCTTGGACGCTTTCGAAAGGGGCGAGGGGCCTTTCGCCTGCTGCGCCTGTGCGATGCACCCCGCGCTACAGGGGGTCGCAGCGTGTGGCGGCGGCTCCTCCCCGTTGGCCCTAAGCGGAGATTCTTATTTTTCTTCCCCTTCTCATTCTTGTCCTACATTCCCAACGGTGCATTGGCGGCCAAGAACAGAGCATTTGAACTTTCGCTTTCCTCAACTGTTAAAAAATGATTTGGATTGTTGGTTGGGGGATAAGAAATGGTTTGTCTTTGAGTCACACGCCAGAAGCACACATTCTTGCCCTAAATATTTATAGATATGAATATAATATTTTCGGTCTGTGGGCATATCAATGAATTTTATACGAATACATCAGTTTCGCCTAACAATCTTCCTAATTTCAAATTTCGTTTCCGTAACGACCGCTTGCTGGTGTAGCCTTGCAGGTGCCTTACAGGCGCAAGGCGTAAGTGGCTTTCCTGAACTGTTAAAAAATATTGGATAGTTTAGGGTTAAGGTTTGTCTTTGAGTAACACGCCAGAATCACACAGGTATACACATTCTTGAGCTACATATTTCTATAAATTAATATAATATTTTCGGCCTGAGGGCATATCAATGAATTTTGTACGAATACATCAGAATCGCCTAACAATCTTCGTAATTTCAAATTTCGTTTCCGTAACGACGCCTTGCCGGTGTAGCGATTGTCGCTACAGCACGTTTCTAAAGATATTTCTAACAACGAACGTCGGTTGCCGGGTGATTTCGCAATCGCAATCCTGCTTCAGAAGACGCGTGTGAGGAAGCCCCCGAGGCAAGCAGTGCGGTGGACATCCGTCCCTGTCGGATTTCGCAAAGGCGAATCCTGCTTCCCAAATAGTGTGTCAGGGAGGCGCGCGTGGGCGTCGTCCCTGGGCGTTTTGAGCGGCGCGTCCAGCGGCCGTCGCCTCCAGCGGCGCGGCGGGCGGGCAGCGCGCCAGCTCCTGGCCCACCCGCGAGGTTACAGACCGCGAGGATACACAGCATACTCTGCGCCGCGCCGGATGGCCCGCGCTGTTGTGGTCAGGCCGATCAACGCCAACGTATCTTACGGGTCAGTATTCCATCAAAAACTGGCAGAAATGAGAGTGCAAGAAAGATGAATTCCAGTGCATAAGGTAAAACTTCAATCTCATTTATCCCTACAGCTGATTTTTGAGTTGTGTCACTATAGCAGGTACCGGTTCAAATACCGCTCGAACACTTTAGAATTTGAGACGGATAAAGAGAATTGGCGGCAAGTTTTCTGGTGTCTAACCATTGTTTTCTGCCGCTCATTTTATCATTCATGTACTATCGTAATTGCCACCTATCCATCAAAACATGTATCGCTAGTGTTCAAATGAACACCATCCGAAATTCTTAATTTATAGTTAATTGGTTTTTCTTTTGATTACTTCTAAAGTCACAAATTATTTATATATTATCTCTTCTAGAACATAAATGTAGTTTCATTCTTCCTCAAATATTATATTCAATAGGAATGATCTAATATGCAAAGATTGTATTCACAGAAGAAGTTAATTATTGTTATATTGTAAACTACTATTGGTGAAAGGAGATTCTAAAATGGGTTTCCAGACCTCCTAGTGGACATTACACGAAGCACGTAGATTTTATTACCTACACTGAAATCAAATATCTTATAAAGAATTAATAAGTGCTATGTATTAACGTTTTCTTCACATAATAGTGAACTATATAAAAATATTAAATTACACATTCTCACATGCAGACTTTTGCTAAGTGTTCGCGTCATTTCTCGAACTTTTTACAAAGGACCACTCATTTTTTTCAATAATGTCAAATACGTGCGACTTATTTTGGGCATAAATGAAACGCAGAAAAGCCATTATTTGACATCGCATTCATTCATAATTATTTAAATTTATGATTACCTCAAAAAAACAAAAAAAAACCCTCCGTGTTCATTAAAATTTATTTCCAAAGATTGTTTAATATCCTTTCCTACCGACCGCACCCCACTTATACGCACAACATCTGACAAACGTTCCACATGCGCACATTCTTGCTGCAACTTTCCTTGAGTCTTCCATTTCCATACCAGTCAGCTAAAAAACAATGCCTCCTTTGGCTTTTAGTATGTCAAGGTTTCCCAGAAACGACAAGAAGACGAAGAAGTACTAAACGGAGTTGAGACGTGAATTGTTTCGTAACAGGCAAAACGTTCAGAGCATTCTCTGCGCCTTTCACATATGAGATTTTACAGTCGAAGGTTCTTTGTAAAGCGGTAGTGATAGCTAGGAAAATATATTACATGCGTCTACAAGGGCCATTGAGAAGTACATAATGTGTATGCGTGGACACACAAGTGAACCTTGGGGGCTGCCAAGACTCGAACTCGAGAAAGCGAAGTGCGATTGCCTCTCCTTTCTAGGAGAGGGTGCAGGACCGCAGCCAAGTCATGAGCATTGCAAAAAAAACATAACATGTCGCACGTTTTACAAGAATCGAAGGTGATATTATTTGCTGCGTGCGGCCTTGCTCCCGTTCGCAAGGCACATGTGCTGAAACCATTTCCAGCGGCGCGGAGGCGGGCTGGCGCCGAGGAAGGAACACCCACGCGGCTGAGCGAAGCGGATTCGCCGCACTCGGAGAAAAAGGGAGCGGAGTTGAATCAGATCCTTTCCACACGCCGCACACACGGATGGGTGCTTGCTCAATCTTCCACGTAGCCACGCAAAAACGGCGACGGTTTAAGTGCGAGGCTCCTTGCTTCCTTTTGCGGAAAGGTATATTTTCTTTGGAGGCTGGAGCGCTGCAGTGCCAGAGTTAACGACTCTCTTCTATCTAAATCTTTGGCAAAAACACGTCATGTTGCTCGAAAAAAAAATCTACTTCGTACTCCCGACGTCAGAATATGAGGTAGATTTTATATATGCGTGTTTCACAACCTTCTATTTCATTTGAGCATTTAAAGCAACATCTCGATAAAATAAGTGTGTCACTATGAAGGATATACTCGTTTTTAAAAATGTATGTAAAATGTAAATATGTATTATAAGCACAAATTATTTTCTTAAGAAAAAATAAGAAATTATCTATTACATTCAATAAAATGATTAAACCGAATTGAACATTCATTTTTATGTAAAGAATAAAGAAAGGAGAGCTAACACACTCAATTCACGTTCCCAAAGGGAAAACTGTTATTTTTTCCCCCACACATGTGTTTCGTTTCGCTCTTATAATGATACAATCCCTGACTGACTTAAAGCGGTCAATCCCTTGCTCAACTTTTATCCATTACTTACAAAAGTTTCCGGTCCTGTCTAAAAGGATCAAAAATAGCATCGATAGTCAACCAGGCTTTCCCAATGACCACTTTTCCTACATACAGCGTCACACCAACAGATATTCTCGAACGTTTGCAACGAATTCCCCGAAGGCAATCGGAGGATACTGAGCCTAACGCGTTGTTCCTCAAGATGCGCGATCCGGAAGCCAGCCCCATTGGTAGGCTCGAGCGCTGGGTTAAGAATGGCGCCTTCCTTCGCTGCAAATTTCCTGCGACTCGTAGCCGCGTCCGGTCGCCGCCACTGCGCTCGAGATGTGCGCGGCGTCGCCACCGGATGGAGCGCACTTCGTCCGACCGCTCGATTAGATCATGGAGGCTTTCCGAGAGGACCCGCCCGAGCTATTTTGGAAGGCGGAAAATGTTTTGGAGGAACAGTTGGAATCTCTTCACTTCCCTTAACGCTTCTGGTTTGGCGGCGACTGAAATTAAGATATTGTTCGAACTCAAACTGAAGAATAAAATAACTATATCATCTAAATATTGTTTTCAGGCAAAGGAATTCAAGTAGTAGACAAACTCAGTATTTTTTAAACTATTCCATAATTGTACGGAGTCAACAGATATATGTTTTTGCGACTGCTTTTGTAGGATTTTAAAAACTTACGCATTAATTTACATTGTCCATGGCAATTTCTTCTTATTCATTTTACGTCCGAGATTATCTTATTTTATCAAAACAGCGAGTAAAACATTAGGTCTAATACTGTTTCAGAAAGAAATGTCACCAGAAGAAGAGAAATGTCACTAGAAAAGAGTCATGGTCGATCGTCATTACAGGTGGTGCAAGACTGGAGGTATTATGTTGCAATAACTACATAAGGATGACTAACTCATTATTTAGATATTGCATCAGAACAAATAAGAGGTACAGTGAAGAGGAGTTAAGCATTTTTCATCTGAAGGACAATAGCTGTGGTGGAGGCCTTGCTGAATTGACAAAAAGTAGGACAATTTTGTAGCGATCTTCGGTGTTTCAAAGGCACTAACATAATAATGTAAACATAAAGAAATAAAAAAATATAATCTACGGACTAAAATTCACTATATCATTCTTAAAGACATGTATAATACAAATTACAACTAACTGAACCAAATCCTAAGCGACACTAAGGCAAAAGAAATAATATCACTTACTCATCTTTTATACTTCTATACAATTTCCTGCAAATCATCCTATAATATGTCAACGTTTTCCTTACGATGGGTTAGGTTATTTGTCTGCTTCTCGAGTGCCTTCCTGTAGCCTAAAAGCAAAAATGTATTATATCCTTAAACAAAATACTAAAAAAACTGAGTAGACAGTAGTCATTGTAAACACTTCCTTTCATTAGTGAATTGAAAGTGAACTATTCAATGAACTCTTAAGCACGTAAGTTCGAGTAGAAAGGACCCCAAGTATTAAGGCAAAGACAAAATTAAGCACCCGGTTCTAAAAAAAATCCTTTTACCCGAAATTACTCTATTATCCGGAATTCCTGTTGAGCATCTGGACAGTTTCTTTTTTGGCACGATTGGCCTCTGTCAGTTTCTACGAGATGTTGATAAAGCTAGTAAAAACGTACGAAATGAAATACAAATTAGGAAGCAATATTATCTCTTCACACGGCACCAAATTTGTTGTCATAAATGCAGACTAACACGAGAAGGACTTGGCGGAGTATTAAGATAAGCCATATCATCTACAACAAGCGTGTTAATATCTATATTTTGGTCGTTGTGTGCTTTATCATGTTACCATCCCAAGCCCTTCATAAATATGAACAAGACATATAAAGCAAGGGCGGATCCAGAGACAAATTTTGGGAGGGGAAATTCAAAATGTTTTTATATACAGGCTACACTCAGCTCATGCTGCGATACGATTTTATTCGTTTTAAAGATTATACAAAAATATATTTGCTTGAAAGTTTCCTGACAAGTTAAAATTAATAGTTATTGACAAATTTTAGTGCGTGTGTGTGAGGGGGGACTTCCTTCATTTCCCACCTCGTGAATTCGCGCCAGTATAAAATAAGGAAATACACTGCACTTAAACCAAAATAGATATATTAACATTTAGGAAAGAGGGAGGCTTACTGTGGCTAATGTGGCATGTCGTGTCACTGCGCTAAAAGCTTTTCATATAAACATAGAATACATTTTAGGAACAAATATTCTTTAATAGATGTAGAACACTGGGGTAGCTGAGATGAAACTCAGCCTCGATCCTTTCGCATTTGGTTTGAAACAATCACTGTGACCAGTTCTATAAAGTAAAAGGGTGCTTCGTACATAGGTGATAGTAATATATTTATTTCGAAAGTTATTTCTTTTAAACTATGCGACACGTCAGGCTGATATAAGGTTCGAAACTGCGATAGTTTACGTCGCAACGAATTTCCACTCCGTGCACGAGAGCGAAAGGCCCGGTTTCCTTCAAGGATCAATCTCGGCTTCCACGCGGGTTGGTTGAGCGGGGGGGGGCCGGCGGGGAGGGCGGGGCGACGAAGGAGATCCGCCATCCAGCGTCGGGCGCCCGGGTAAGCCAACCGCGACGCGCATTCCGGGGCGGTGGGGGATGGGACGGGGCGGGGGACGGGGCGAGGTGGGCGGGCGGCGGGAGCGAGGCGAGGCCGGGCCGGTGGGCGCGGGCGGGGGAGCCGGGACGGGGACGGGCGGAGCGACCGTGACCGGGTAGGGAGCGCGGAGACGGGTACGGCGGGGCGGGCGTGAGGGGGGGGGGGCGGGCACGGGAGGGCGGCTGGGCCGCGCGGAGCGGGGTAGCGGGCGAGGCCGCGGCGGGCAGGCGCGCGGGCGGGGGGAGACCGGAGCAGCGGGCGGGGGGCGGAGCGGGGTGGGCGGGGGCGAGGAGCGGGCGGCGCGGAGCGGCGGGGGGTGGGCGGAGCGGGCGGGGCGCGGCGTTGCGGCGATGGGGGCGCGGTGCATGTGGCGCGGGTCGGAACGACGGGGCGCGAGCGGCGCGGCCGGCGCGGGGTAGGGCACCCCGAATCGGGTGGCGGCTCGTTTGACGTCAGAGCGCCCTATTAATACGCGGACGCGGGAGGAATCGGGGAATGAAGGCGCGCGCGCCGCCCTCGGCGAGTTGCACTGTCGCGTTCCAGCGTACCGGCTTCCGCAGACCGACATCACATTTCTTATAGACTTAGTTCTTTATTGCTAAAGAGAATACTTTTGAAAGTTAAGTAAAGGCATATTTCTATGAGAACCTGTCTCAAGAAAGGGGGCATTTTTTTGATTACTCTTTGCAAAATGGCCTGAAAATATGCGCATTGTTAACAAAAGTTTACTACTAACATATTATGATAGTGCTTTCAATTCATCTTCAAATCGCTTCTGGACTTCTTCGATTTACTAAGATATCTCCGAAATATTACGGAAATATTCAAAAATTTTTTCAATTCAAATTAAACGTAGTCTACAGCAAAAAAAGACCGTCTTTTGGTGAGCATCAACTGATGGTCAATGCAGTGCCTATGGGCCCGGTAAGGTCCCGAGGTTAAGGTCTGGCAGGCGGTCGCGGCAGAATTTTTGACACGCTTAGCGGAAATTTATAGAGATTACGAAAAGAAAGAACGCTTTAAACACTATGCTGTGGACCAGCTGCTGGCAATAGAAGAACTTTTTTCAGTGCGTCGATTCAGTTACTCAATTAGTAAATGGCTTTGGGATCACTTTCTCTTGCAATGTCATCGTCCGTGCCGTTTATTTGTTTCCCGGCCGTCCCAAAATGGGGTCCCTTTAGAATAATACTGTCCTCTATAGCTTAACGTCCAAGTTTTCAGCGTTGCTGTTTGGAGGAAAATTCTGGCGGCCGGCTACTACCGATGGTATATCCGCGTTTCTTCGGCCAGGTGAATGCGGAGGCAGTACCTTACAGCGCGACCACGGACTGCGCGCGATATTGCCTTCCCTTTTCTTGCCCTATCCTCACAAATAGTTACGCAACACACTACACTTCATGATACATATCAACTACATGCAGCTAACCTACACACATGTCCGGTAGAGGAATACGCGTGGTTTGGGGATGAAAAGCTGAAACCGCTAGTAGGACGTATATACACGCCGAATCCACCACTCCAGCGGAGATCACCTGCCACCTCATCCGCGATCAAAACATGCACTACACTTACGTGTAAAGTCTTTAGGACTTCTACTGACCTATAGTCCCTGAATCCCAACAAATACATACTACATAAAACAGTAACATGAATTCGTGTAATTAGCACCTTGATTTGAGCAGAAGGTCCACGGTGGATGACTGCTGCGAGCGTTTGGAACGCGTAGGAGACCACAGTATCACCACGAATACGCAACGGAACACTAAGACTAAAAAACAAACAACCGGCCTCAGCGGAGGGCCAGGGCGGCGGGGCGGCGGCGGCGGCGTGCGCGAGCCTCTCGAAGGATCCGGGCGCGGCGGAGGCACGCGGGCGGAGGCCAGGGCCCGGCCGGCGGGCGGGGCGGCGGGAAAGAAGCGAAAGCGAGGAACGGAGGGCGGGGGCCGAACGCACAAGTCTGTGCCCAAGCAGGTCTGTGTTGCCTCGCAGAAATACCACGCGGCGGGGCGGCCCGAAGCCGCGCCGCTGCGTACGCTACGCGCGAGAGGGGGTGCCCGATGGCACGCTGACAGAATCTGAAGGGAAGGGAGGGGGAATCATGACCTAGCGCTATGCTTAGGAAACTGGAGTCCCCGAAAATATGCCCCAATTATATTGAAAATTTTATTTAGCAATCCTTTCTCTCCAAACTATTAGAACCTCTATATTATACATCGTGTGATGATTGATAAATAGTGTTTTCCGTTGAATCTTGAAATTAAAAAGTCTAGAAGTGGATATCAGAAGAATTGGAAAGCATTCGCAATAATGTTATTTAATATTTTCGTTAACACGTGTGTGTTTAATTCAATTTTAACGGTACTCAAAAATATCCGAATATTGTTGGAGTAAGTCTGTCGTAGAATATGATCAACTTTCGTGCTCTAAACATAGTTCTTTTGACAAAAGATGCATACGAGAAAATTTGACGATTCTGAAGGCCACCCTGCCTTCCTAGAGCATATAAGGTAGTTTTCCCTCCGGAAAATACTGCAATATCAACTTTCTATTACTGACCAACAAGGAAAAACATTTTAAGTATGTGAATAAAGGCGTTTTTTGTACGACTACCTTGTTTGACTATTAAGGGATTTGGTTTTGTTGAATAAAGAGATTCATTTTATTTTATACATAAAATATGGAACTTTTATTCATAATTGACAGGCCATCATCAGAGTATCAACAGAAAAATAAATAAACATGTTTCCAAATAGAGAACATATAATAAATATGTTGTTCTTTTTGTTTCTTTTCATCATAGCCAGAGCAAAGAAAGAAGAACTATGCATTAAAAAATTCAAACGATTCTTTCAAAAACTGTTAACAGTGTTATTTCATAAGACGTGTACCACTCTTCACGATCCATCTTGACAGCACGATTAGCTTCAGCATTCGAAGTTGTCGTGAATATAAGTGAGATTTTTTTTCTATTCGTAATTTACTCCTTTTGACGCGGAAGACATGTGAAATACAATCAAATGCCAAGCACAAGTTACATGCGTTCCGCAAGGATATTCGTGCAGCCGTGCGTTCCTCCGTCACTTAATCCATCCGTCGTCACCATCCTTCCCCGCTCCGCCGCGGGCGACATGAAGCAGGGCCGGCGTCTGTGAGATATTTACGAGGAACCCATTCGATTCTTACTCGCGGCCGATATTTCACTGAGAACGCTGTATCCGTGACAATGTATAAACAAATGTATTTCTTTCGTGTCATCCCTCATAATTTCATTTTCGTTAACTACGCATTCAGGATTGACAATCTTCTTTATTTTCTTCTTTTTCTTCTTCGATGTCTCTTCTCTTTTCATATTTTCCTCCCCACCTCTTTTTTCCTTCCCCTTTTTTCAGTCCTACGCAAAGAAAATGAGAAATTTATGGAGCATAGCAATCAAAGAGAATTCGACGCGTATACAATTAACGGAAAGGAAGTAAAAGTATGGGGACTTCCAACGCTATCAAAATATTTTGCAATTTTCCGAAGTGTTTTAGTATCTCAAGGAGTCATCAACAAGCTGTAATTGTTCAAAGTTTTTTATGAACAAGATCAAATTGAATACCACATAACAAATAGGAGAAACACTGGGCACACAAACACAAGCAATGGAATTAATTTTTTATTTGGAAGTAATTGGTTTAAATTGCGATTAAATGTTATTACGTACTATATATTATTTAATTGCGGTTTTGTGAAGCTGGTACAATTTCCTTTTTTGAAAGCAATGTGAAAGCATAAAAGCATGATAAATCTATAGGTTACCAAGAAGAAATATCGACCTTGTTTTAGACATTACTGAACATACGAATCTAATAATAATGTGACATGCGGACATGCTTGTTTACACCCCAGTTAGACTACGTATACAATTGACATTCCTGAAGTGCCATGTTCTCTTCCTCACTCACTCCTTATAGTAACAGCTCTTGGAAGCACAAAAACGAATACATCCTGGAACTCAATTTATTCAATACCTGACCCGAATGATTTAATTCGAAATAACCCAAATGATGTTTTGTTAGCAAAAATAGTAGATACAAATTGATATGACACATTTCTTAAAAGTATTAACTTACAGTTATTACAGTGATTTATATGCCTTAATCATTGTTAAAATTAATTTAATGTATTTTATGTTTCTTTTTCTTTGACATAATTCACATGAGGTTCTGGAGCTTTTTACGATCATTGGACTTCTCGCAGTTATTCCGAACCGGCTACTAATTCTGGTCGAAAATAAGTTCTACTGTCTTGGAATATTGTTGCGAGAGAACTTATAACTTCGATGAAGAACATCAAAAATCTGGGTAATATAAATAAAACAGAGAACGAAGGAACTTCCTGAATGAAGGAAGAAGCAAGAGATATGCATGCCGGGAAGAATTGTGCCAGAAGGGGACGAGTCGCCTAATGGCGAACGGTGACTAGACGGAGAACTATGATAATAGTGAAGCGAAAAACGTTTTACGAGGAAGGGGCGGGAAGACTTTTAGGCGGAAGCGAGACGTCGTTTCAGGAATTGTGAATAACGCGTTTCTGATGGAAGAGGCAAGACGGGCTCAAGTGGACCAGTCGGAAGCAGACGTCGAGAAGAGCGGCGGAAGAAGTGATCATGTTTTAAAGGAGCTCCAAGCGGTGTTGGACATTCAATATCTCGATGTTAGTCCGAATTTCCTGTAGCGTCAACGCGTCACGATTAAATTGAAGTAATGTAACGTAAATGGAACAGTTCGAGAAACAAAAAAAACCTTTTGATTTGATTAGGCAATAGCCAGAAGAGCAGGAAATGGATTTGGGAATTAAGTGCTTCAGGACCCACAGGAGTCGATGACCCATAACACAATGATTTTAATATTTTCTATGGTAAATATTATTCAAAATCTCCATTGATTAGATATAAAGAATTATATATCAAGAAATAAATATACATTTTTAATCAGGATAATGAAAAATTTATTAATGAAAAACGACTCGAAATTTGAAGGCAAGGAGTCCCAAGATGATTTATAAGAACGCAAGACACGACACTTCCTCCAATTTCGTTTATTAATCTCTATGTTACAATTACTCGAATTGCTCGCAACCAGTTTGGGACATATTTTTTCCCATCCCTCAGAGCAAACGAGTCACGGAGTCTTATATCCACACATATTCAATAAAAACACCAATCCGCAGTAACAAGCTGACTGGAGCGTACCTATCACTGTCAGGGAAAGTGTAGTGTTAGAGGTCTTGGAAGGTTATCACCTTCGAGGCATTGTGAGTAATCTGTAACATTAAAGAATGTAATAAAACTAAAAATTGGAAAGAAGAGTTCGTTGCTGTATTATAAATCATCTGTGGCCTCCTTTCCATTCAACCTCAAATTTACAAAAGACAGGCTTATTCCTACCTTTGCGAAAACGACTCGACGTACAAGGCATAGTAGAGACTGCATCTGTAGCCTCCTCCCACCCTTACCCAGAAAACAAAATACTTATTCTGAACACTGTACGAAATACCTAGTGATCAATCATATGCGTTGCTCTTTTATTTGCTGAAATATAAATGCAACGCTTAAGATATACTAACTATCCAGATTATCGGTTTAATGTAAGTTATTTTTTTAGAAAATAATTATTATACCTAACATTCTAATTCAGGAAATTCTTAGCATATCGACACAAATGGAAATTCCTTAACGAATCTGACATCGTGAGTAAATGCCTCTAAAGAGAAATAAGATTCGACATATCACGAGAGAAAGAGTATTTGAAATTATGTGTCATCAGAAGAATACGTGAGCAATGTAGTTTTACGCGTCTTCTGTGGAAACACACATCAGAGTTGCAGGACTCAGCAATCCTCCTTAGGTTTTGTGAACTCGTAGATTTCGAAAGTTATCAAGAAGGTCGGGGTTTCGATGATTGTCCAACAATTCAAAACGACATTAGCCTACGCACGCCCGCAAAGCCGAGTCATTTCGCCTAGAGCCTTCGCCCAAGGCGCAGCGGCGATCACGTCGCGACGGGCAGGGCGCGGGCGGGGCGGCGGAGATGCCGACGCGCCGCACCGCCCAAGAAACGTCCCGTCCTCCGGGTGCTCGCGCGGAATTGCCGTCCATCCGGCGCCGGCGCGCGGCCGACCGCGCCGTGGCCTCGCGTGGGCGGGGCGGGGCGTTGGTCGGGAAGGGTGGGGGGCGTACGGGGGGGCGAGAGGGAGAGAGCGGGGCGGGGATGAGGCGAGGAAGGCGGATGGGGCGAGGAGGGGAGGGAGGTGAGGCGGAGCGGGAGGGTGTGCGGCTGCTGGCGAGGGCTGGGGCGGGGGTAGGGCGGGCGGCGATGAGCGGGCGGTAAGGTGCCGGGGGACGGATGCGGGGCGAAGGCGGCGCGGGCGGGCGCGCGGTGGCGTGCGTGGACGAAGGTGGGGGGGCGAAGCGCGTGTTCACAGCTGCACCGCTGGCCAACGGAGAATGGGGACGAAGAGGGGATGGAAGCATATATTTTATAGGGAAGCGTTGCCCGCAAGAGATGGCCTAGGAGAAATGGGGCGTTAATCGTTTATTACAACCGGCTTAGGGTAAGGGCGTGTCAGAGAGCGAGCCAGTTCATGGTGTCAGCTGCGCAATGTAGCTCTGATCGGAGATCCTGATGTTCGCGTCCCGACGGTTCGATGTCAGCGGATTTTCGACTCATAGGCTGTGTTGATATCTAGGTGTCGAATTCCAGGCGCCTGTCGTCGAGATGGATTCTATGCGGCCTGCTGCTGCAGTGAAGGAAGTGTTCCGTGTATTCTCCGCATCATATACCAGGCGAATGCCAAGAGCAGTATCACAATAACAGCCACGGACCGAACCGCGAATCGATGGTTCCTTCCTATTCCTTGTTCTCGTCTTCATCCGTAACATCTTAACACACCTACACTTACATGCTTCACACTCCAAGGTATGTCTGGTGATCCAGTCAAGAGACATAGAGCTTGTCCCGCTGGTGTGGGAGATAACTGGTTGTGGAGACCACAACAGGCCGACCAGTAGGATCGAGCACGGACTCAACTTCGCGAAGAAACCGACCGCCTACCTCCGGAGATAGAATCATGCCTTCCGCTTGTCAGAACCTAAATGGCATTAGCATGTTGTGCGTGCAGTGGAAACAGCGCCAATGCAGGACATTTTAATTACGATGCACCCGCTATCGGAACTGTCATCTACCCCATTCAGAGGAGGGAATAAGAATTCTAGAAGGTATTTAAATAGGGGATTCCACGATTTACTGTAATTGAGGTATACCGAACAAGAAATCGTATTTTCTCTTGAGAAACATTCACTTTTGTTAACCAGTTAACCCTTCCAGGCCATTGCCAGCCATCACTCGTGTTCAAGAGTCGGCGCTCTCACGACAGCCGGGATTGGGAGCAATCACTTCAATTTGTTATTTACGCGATTTTATTTTTATTTATACCTTTCCTGTCTTGTAAAATATTATCTTCGATTCTCAACGATTGAGGCGAGATTGATGTCCGCATGACGGCTGGTTGATTAGAAATCTGCGTGCCGCAATCCCTTATCTAATCACTAAGAACTGGCCTGAGGTGAATTAATGAACGCGATAGTTTGTTCAAGGTCTACAGTCCTAAGGCAGGGTTGGATCGGCCTTGACAGAAGTTTGAGTATTGAAGTTTACCGCACATCCACGGCAAAAGACTCGACCCACACGCTAGTGAGAAGCTTTCATAAAAAGCACCGAACTGGCTTGATGTTCGGCTTGGAGTGCAAACCACACACACGATTCTGTCAACCCAGCCAACTCTGAATCCGGTTACCTGTGAACTGTCGGTGTCCCCCGTACCAGCTTTCTCTTTCACAGACGCCACCCTGATTTCTCGACTGTTTCTATTTTTTCTTTTTTCTCTTTTTCAATTTTTTCCGCAAGCCACGTAACCATTTTGCACCGCCTTTTTGTAAGCGGGCAGTTGCATCCGAGAACGGCAGTGGGGCGGCTTTCAAGCCCATGTCCTATCTTTGCCTTCGCGGCCGAGGGGCGTGGCTTTCTGTGAGGCTGTGACCTCTGCGACGGCCCGACCCATCCTTTCCTGGAATACGCTCGCACACACGCGCGAGTACCAGAGGCATCGGTGACTAAGGAAGTGGGTGACGCTCGGTGCACACAGACGGAAGGGGCAATCGACGAGAATTTGGTGCTATGCACATTCTGACAGAAGAGACTTAAGTTACTCAAAAATAACCAAAATGTGTTGTGTGAGATGGTGTAATGTATTCTACTTTAATTATCTATTTTTAACCAAATATTGTAAAAATACGTAGTATTATTTGAAGCGATTATTACGACTACCCGTTCTCTATCTTGGTTTTCATCACGTTTTTCCTGATGTTTGACGCAATGTATTAGTCTGTCGTTTTTTTCAGACAACTAACATGTAGATTTCTCTTCTCTTAGTAATAAGTTTTTTCTCATATCAATTTTTCGAGATTAAATAGGAACAAAAAATGGGCATTCTGATGTCACATTTTTTTTCTCATTTCATTAGCGATTGGTACAATGAAAAATATGGCGTTTTACGTGAGTGATTGCCAGATGACCTGAACTAGAAGTCTGACGTTAAATCACAGAGATTTGATATTTTCCCTTTCCTGCGTGAGTCAGACCACTTTGTGATTGGCGGCACATACATTTACGAACGTGACTTTTTATTCAGCCTCTAACTCTTAAGACCACGACAAAATTATTATATTTCCTTTGCGCAATGCGATCTCAAAGCAATAATGGATAACTCTAGAATGGTATTGGAAATCTTTAATAAATTTTCAACTGCATAAGTGCCAAGTATGCCATGCAACTGTAACAATTCGTGTTACGTTGTATAATAAACTGAAATGACAAAAAGGACTTAAACTGGCATAAAAATGAATCGGGATAATAAAAAAGTCAGCCACCAAACACACCATAAAAGTAACTCACGCAAGAAATCTAGAAAACATTTTTGCATCCGAAATATAGACTGGCTTTTTATTCACAGTCATTTACAAATTTTTTGTAATTGTGTAATCTAATTGAAATAATAACTACGAAATAATTTAAACTATCAGTTTTATAAGTTAAAATACTATACGAATTAAAGGTGTCTGCTGATATTTTTAAGAGTTATGGAACACAGACCGTATACTGTAATAGTACGCTACCTACTAAATGAGGGTTTTCACCAGATCTCCGCTATATAAGCGTAAAACTAAAACTATACATTAAAGCTATCCTATACATAACGGTTAACAAGAGTAATCACCTAACACCTAGAATAAAATCGGCAATTCTTCTCGCATTTGAAAAGCTGGCTAGATAAATTCTGGCATAAAAAATACAGTTCACTTAGCAACGAGACAATAATCCGAGAGGTGCCTGCCAATCCCAGGACACGTTCTTGAATTCGCGCGGCGCCCGCCGCGCAGCCGCCGCGCCTACAGTCGTCGGCGGGCGGTTGATGACTGTCAGTGGCGACGGGGACACGCGAGGCTAGTGAACGGCTAGGAGAGGGAGGGGGAGAAGGGAGGGAGAGGGAAGGGGAGAGGGAGGGGAGAGGGAGGGGAGAGCGGAGGGGAGTGGGTGGGGGAGAGGGAGGGGAGAGGAGGGGAGAGGGAGGGGAGAGGGAGGGGGAGGGAGGGGAGAGGGAGGGGAAGGAGGGGGGGAGGATGGAGGGAGAGGGAGGGAAGAGGGAGGGGAAGAGGGGAGGGGAGAGAGGAGGGGGAGAGGGAGGGGAGAGGCGGCCGACGTCGTGGCCGCGTGGCGACGCGCACCTGCCAGCACGTCCTTGGTCGATACGGGCCGGTCTCCCCTGGCCCATCGCGCACCGATCCTCGAAATATGCCATGCAAGCCGAAATATAGCACGTGTTTTAAGGCAGCGCGCTTTTCCCACAAGTGCTCGGCGAGGGGTGAATCACATATGGTGAGCGTTGCAC
Organism: Gryllus bimaculatus; assembly: GCA_017312745.1. NCBI lineage: Eukaryota > Metazoa > Arthropoda > Insecta > Orthoptera > Gryllidae > Gryllus > Gryllus bimaculatus. The sequence goes on along the minus strand of BOPP01000067.1, from coordinate 2,786,997 downwards.
GTGCATTTGGAAGAGTGTGTTTAAATCTAAGTTCTGAAGAGGAAACAGTTATTCAAATATTGCAGATAGCTAATGCGTGAGAAGGCTTTGACATGTTATGTATCAATTCACATGGGTAGGCGAACATTGGCTTGTGATGTACGACAAAGAAGTACTCCATCGGCTTGTCTATTATGTAACCATTTCCAAAATCTTATTTTACAGCAATAAGTGTACGAAACCTTTAAATGAGTGAGGCCTCATTAGTGAACATCACCACACAAATCCAAAGATTAACAGAAGAGAAGAAGAGAGGTATACTTCCTTAAAAACGATTTCACATATGAAACATGAAAGTTATTTCTGTAGGTTTTTTGAAGACAAGCACCTTCGAAACATCGCAGCCACGAGCAATTTCGAGGAAGGAACTTGGAGTTGAATTTCAATTACTTGTTGCGCAGAACGACTGTTTACAGTGCAATACTCGGACAGCCTTTCACTCTATGAATGCCTTGCTGTTCTGCACTAGGGGTTTGGCGTGAAAGTAGCTTGTAGGCCATCTAATAAACGAAACATGTCGTCAGTAAGTGGCGGACCGAATCCGCATCCAGCGGGGGAGACAACGCACAACTTTCCGAAGGAAAAAAAAAAAAAAACATGCACCAACACTTCGTCGATGTCATTAGCCTTGAAGCGTCGCCGTTGCCGGAATCAGTAACAACCCACCAATCAGAGTCAATCCAGTGACTGAACGGTCAAGCCGTATGGGTCCGCAATGCACGCGAACCCAGGTAAAAGAGCCAGCTTTTTAAAGAGGTACTTTTTTTATTTAAAGATCAAACACCGCTTTGTTTTGCTATAACACTTTTGTAAAGGAGGCCCGTATGAAGACGTTTAGCGGGCGGGCCGCGGCACTCATTCGTTACGCTAAACTGAAGTCATCAATCTCCTTCTACATTCCAGCTCCCCGCCTTCGCACCGCCTCGCGTACGTGGCGAAGGAAAACCACGCCTCGCAATCACGGCACGCTTCGTTAGCACCGACACACACACACACGGGGCATTTTATTACAACGGGCCATATACCGCGCCCGGGCGATATGAAAACGACGCAGATAAACACACTGCTTCAATCCCCCTGCGCTTATACATTCAAATATACAACAACCTCGGAAGGTATTTTTGGGTTGAGGGGGGGTGAAAAACACTGGCTATCCGGTATATAATTGGAGGTATGTAGGCATGCGAGCCATAACAAGGGATTCTGAGAAGCCGACCATTGAGAATGTCATGTCTAAAATCATCAATAGCACATATAATGTGTGCATATTCTTTCGCTTTGGATAAATATAAAATAAAAGTATTCGTCTTTTTGTTTTGAGTTGACTCAATGCCACACAACATTCAGTCAGCCTGTGATTATCTTTCACTTTCAAGAGTTTGAAATGCTTACAAAGCTTGAGTCTGATCAAATGAATTTATCCATCACTTTAACTCGTAAACACTTTTTTTGGCGATCTCATCTTTCACTTGCGGTTTATTTTGAAGTAACGACGTGATTTGAAATGTCACAGGTATTGCTGGCAGCAGGTGGGCTTGCAGA
>BOPP01000067.1:2769691-2785391 GCA_017312745.1 Gryllus bimaculatus | reverse complement strand
GACATAGGTGATAGTAATATATTATTTCGAAAGTCATTCTACATTTCTTTCAAACTATGCGACACGTCAGCTCGATATGTGTCGAAACTGCGAAGTTTACGCAACGAATTTCCACTCCGGGCAGAGAGCGAAGGCCCGGTTTCCTTCAAGGATCATCTCGGCTTCCACGCCGGGTTGGTTGAGCGGGGAGGGGCGCCGGCGGGGAGGGCGGGAGGACGAAGAGATCCGCCATCCAGCGTCGGCGCCGGGTTAAGCCAACCGGACGCGCATTCCGGGGCGGTAGGGGGAATGCGGACGGGCGGCGGGGAGAGGCGGGGCGGGTGGAGCGGGCCGGCGTGGCGGAGCGGAGGCGAGGGCGGGCGGGTGGGGCGGGGCGGGGCCCGAGGCCCGGGGCGGGGCGGGGCGGAGCGCCCCGCGGGCCGGGGTGAAACGGGGCGGGCGGAGACGGGGCGGGGCGGGGCGGGCGGAGCGGGGCGGGCGGGGCGGGGCGGGGCAGTGGCGGCGAGGGTGGGGCGGGCGGCTCGGGCGCGGGGCGTGCGGAGCGGGCGGGTGGAGCGGGCGAGGCCGCGGCGGCGGGGCAGGGCGCGCGGGGCGGGGCGGGGCGGACCGACCGGAGCGAGTCGGTGCGGGCGGGCGGAGCGGGCGGGGCCGGGCGGAGCGGGGCGGAGCGGGCGGGCGGGCGGAGCGGCGGGGGGAATGGGGTGGGGTGGGCGGAGCGGGACGGGGCGCGTGCGTTGCGCGCCGGGGGGAATGGGGGGGGCGGGCCGGGTGCCATGTGGCGCGGGTCGGAACGACGCGGGCGCAGCGGCGCGGCGCGGCGCGGGTGTGGGCACCCCCGAATCCGGGTGGCCGGCCTACGTTTGAACGTCAGAGCGCCCTATTAATACGCGGACGCGGAGGAATCGGGGAATGAAGGGCGCCCCGCCGCCCCTACGGCGAGTGCACGTCGCGTTATCCCAGCGCCGGCATTCCGACAACCGCACACTTTTCTTATACATTTAGTGCTTTATTGTCTAAAGAGATACTTTAAAGTTAAAAGTAAGGCTTATTCCTATGAGAACCTGTCTAAGAAAGGGGGATTTTTGAGTTACTTTTGCAAAATGGATGAAATATCGCATTGTGAACAAAAGTTTATTATAACATTTATGATAGGTGCTTTCAATCATCTCAAATCGCTTCTGGACTTCTTCGATTTACTAAGATTCTCGAATATACGAAATATTCAAAGAATGTTTTCATCAATTAAACGTAGTTACACAAAAAAAGCGTTTGTTTTGGTAGAGCATCAACTGATGTCATGCATGTGCTATGGTCCCGGAAGGTCCCCCGAGTTAAGAGTTAGGCCGCGTAGCGGCAGAATTTTTGACACGCTTAGCGGAAATTTATAGAGATTACGAAAAGAAAGAACGCTTTCAAAGCTACTGCTTGGAACCCTGCTGGCAATAGAAGAATCATTTTTATCAGTTGCGTTCGTTACTTAGCTCAGTTGTAAATGGCTTTAATCACTTCTCTTGCAATGTCATCGTCCGTGCCGTTTATTTGTTTCCCGGCCTGTCCAAAATGGGTCCTTCTTAGAATAACTGTCCTCTATAGCTAGTCAAGTTTCAGCGCTGGTTCTGGAGGAGAAATTCTGGCGGCCGGCTAACTCCGATGGTAGGTATTCCGCGTTTCTTCGGCCAGGTGAATGCGGAGGCAGTACCTTTACAAGCGGACCACGGGCTGCGCGCGATAATTGCTTCCCTTTCTTGCCCTATCCTGCACAAAGTAGCTACCACAACACACTTCCATACAACTACATGAAGTATACTATCACACATGCCCGGAGACGGGAAACCTAGGGCTGGATTGGGTGAGTTGAGGATATCAAACTGTTGGAAAAGCCGCTAGTGACTATATACAGCGCCGAATTCCAGCCATCCAGCGGAGATCACCGCCACCTCATGCCGCGATCAAAACATGCACTACACTTACGGAGCAATGTCTTAGACTTCATATGACCTATAGTCCCGGAATCCCAACAAAACATACCAATAATAAGAACATACTGCAACGTGTAATAGCACCTTGATTTGAGTATACGAAGGTCCACGGTGGATGACGCTGGCGAGCGTTTGACGCGTAGGAGACCACAGTATCACCAGCGAAAACACAACATAGTCTCTAAAGAACTAAAACAGAAACAACGGCCCGCAGGCAGGGCGGCGGGCGGCGGCGGCGGCGCTGCGCGAGCCTCTCTGAAGGACGAGGCGCGCGGAGGCACGCGGGCGGAGGCCAGGGCCCGGCGGACGGGCGGGGGCGGGGAAGAAGCGGAAGGCGAGGAACGGGGGCGGGGGCGAACGCACAAGTCTGCTGCCCAGCGGTCTGTTCGCCTCCGCCAGAAATACCACGCGGCGCGGGCGGCCCCGAAGCCGCGCCCGCTGCGTACGCTACGCGCGAGAGGGCGTGCCCGATGCACGCTGACAGATCTGAAGGGGAAGGGAGGGGGAATCATGAACCTAGCGCTAATGCGTTAGGAAACTGGAGTCCCGAAAATATGCAATTAGATTGAAAATTTTATTAGAATCCTTTCCTCCAAACCCTATTAGAACTTCCTATATTATACATCGTGTGTATTGAATAAATAGTGTCTTTCCGTGAATCTCTGTAAATTGAAAAAGTCTAGAAGTGATATCAGAATGAATTGAAAGCATTCCAATAATGTTATTAAATATTTCTGTTAACACGTGTGTGTTTATATTCAATTTTGTAAGGTAACTCAAAAATGTCCAATTTGTTGGAGTAAGTCTGTCGTAGAATATGACTCAACTTTCGTGCTCTCAAAACATAGTTCTTTTGACAAAAGATGCATACGAGAAAATTTGGAACGATTCTGAATGGCCACCTGCCTTCCCTAGAGCATATTAGGTAGTTTTCCCTCGGGAAATACTGCAATATCAACTTTCTATTCTGTACAAAGCGAAAAAACATTTTAAGTATGTGAATAAAGGCGTTGTTTTGTACGACTACTTGTTTGAATATTAAGTTGTTTTGTTGAATAAAGAGATTCATTTTATTTTATACATAAATATGAACTTTTATTCATAATTACCGCATCATCAGGTTCAACAGAAAAATAATAAACATGTTTCCAAATAGAGAAAAATAAAAATATGTTGTTCTTTTGTTTCTTTCATCATAAGCCACGGACAAGAGAGACATATGCATTATAAATTCAAACGATTCTTCAAAAAATGTTAACAGTGTTATTTCCATAAGACGTGTACTACTCTTCACGATCCATCTTGACAGCACGATTACTTCAGCATTCGAAGTTGTCGTGAAATAAGTGAGACTTTTTTTTCTATCGTAATTTACTCCCTTTTGACGCGGAAGACATGTGGAATACATCAAATGCCCCAAGCACAATTACATGCGTTCCCGCAAAGGAATTTCTTGCAGCGTTGCGTTCCCTCACTTAATCCATCCGCTCTCCCATCCTTCCCCCGCTCCGCCGCGACCATGAAGCAGGCGGCGTCTGTGAGATATTTACGAGGACCCATCGTTTCTTTACTCGCGGCGATATTTCACTGAGAACGCTGTTCCGTGAGAATGTATAACAAATGTATTTCTTTCGTCATCCCTCATAATTTCATTTTCGTTAACTACGCATTCAGGATTAGAATCCTTCTTTATTTTCTTCTTTTTCTTCTTCATCGCCTTCTCTTTCATATTTTCCTCCCCACCTCTTTTTCCTTTCCCCTTTTTTCAGTCCTACGCAAAGAAAATGAGAAATTTATGGATGCATAGCAATCAAAGAGAGATCTCGACGCGTATACAATTAACGGAAAAGGAAGTAAAAGTATGGGACCTTCACGCTTATCAAAATATTTTGCAATTTTCCGAAGTGTTAGTATACTCAAGAGTAGATCATCAAACTTAATTGTTCAAGTTTTATGACAAATCAACATTGAAATACCACATAACAAATAGGAGAAAACACTGGGCACACAACACAAGTCAATGGAAATTAATTTGTAATTGTTATGCGATTAAATGTAATTACGTACTATATATTGCGGTTTTGTGAAGTGGTACAATTTCTTTTTAAAGCAATGGCAGAAATAAAAGCATGATAAATCTAAGGGTTACAAGAAGAATATCGACTTGGTTTAGAACATTACAACATACGAAGCTATAATAAATGTGACAATGGGACATGCTGTTTACACCCAGTTAGATTAGTATAAATTGACATTCTGAAGTGATGATTTCTACTACCTCTTATAGTAACAGCTCTTGAAGCAGAAAACGAATACATTTGAACTCAATTTATTCAAACCTGACCGAATGATTAATTCGAAATAACCCAAATGATTTTGTTAGGCAAAAATAGTAGATACAAATTGATATGAGAATTTTTAAAAGTATAACTTACAGTATTTACAGTGATTTATATGCCTTATCATTGTTAAAATTAATTTAATGTATTTATGTTTCTTTTTCTTTGACATAATTTCACAAGGTTTCTGAGTTTTATTCAATCATTGGACTTCTCGCACATTCGAACCGGCTCACACATTCTGGTTCGAATAAATTGAAGTTCTACTGTTCTTGAATATCGTTGTGAGAGAACTTATCAACTAATACGATGAAAATAACACTACAAAATCTGGGTAAATAAATAAAACAGAAGAGGAACTTCCTGAAGGAAGGAAGGAAGGCAAGAGATATGCATGCCGGCGAAGATTGATGCCAGAAGGGGACGAAGTCCACTATGGCGAACGTGACTAGACGGAGAACTATGATAATAGTGATGCGAAAACGTTTTACGAGGAAGGGAGCGGGAAGACTTTTAGGCGGAAGGAGACGTCGTTCCAAGAATTGTGAGATACACGTTTCTGATGGAATGGCAGACGGGCCAAGTGACAGTCGGAAGCAGACGTCGAGAATGAGGGCGGAAGAAATGATCATGTTTATAAAAGACTCAAACGGGTGTTGGAATTCAATATCTTCGATGTAGTCGAATTTCCTGTAGTATGGTAGGGATTAAATTGAAGTAATGTAACGTAAAAGTGAACAGTTCCGAGAAACAACTTTTGATTTTATTAGCAACTAGCCAGAAGAGCAGAAACTGGATTTGGGAATTATAAGGCTTCAGGACCCACAGGAGTCGATGACCCATAAACACAAAGATTTTAATAATTTTCTATGGTAAGAATATTATTCAAAATCTCCATTGATTACGATATAAAGAATTATATATCGAGAAATAAATATACATTTTTAATTCAGGATAAATGAAAAATTATTAATGAAAAACGACTCGAATTTCAAGGCAAGGAGTTCCAAGATGATTTATAGACAGACACGACTCTTCTCAATTTAGTTTCATTATATCTCTATGTTACAATTACTCGAATGCGCAACAGTTTAGGGGACATATTTTCCCCATCCTCAGGCAAACGAGTCAGGAGTTTATATCACACATTATCAATAAAACACCACCCAGTACAAGCTACTGGACGTACTATCACGGTCAGGCAAAGTGTAGTACTTAGAGGTCTTGGAAGGTATCACCTTCGAGCATTTGAGTAATTGCAACATAAAGATGTAATAAAACTAAATTGAGAAGAGTCGTGTCTGTATATAAATCATCTTGCGGCTCCTTTCCTTCAACCTCAAATTTACAAAAGACAGGCTTATTCCTACCTTTGCGAAAACGACTCGACTATCAAGCATAGTAGAGACTGCATCTGTAGCCTCCCCCACCCTTACCCAGAATACAAAAATACTGATTCTGACAATGTACGAAATACCTACGTGATAATCATGCGTTGCTCTTTATTTGCTGAAATATAAATCAACGCTACTATCCGAGATTTGTCGGTTAATGTAAGTTATTTATTTTAGAAATAATTATTATACCCTAAACATTCTATTCAGGAAATTCTTAAGATATCAGACACATGGAAATTCTTAAGATATCTGACACCGTTGAGTAAAATCCTCTCAGAAGAAATAAGATCGACATATTCACGAAGAGAAAGAGTTTTGAAATTATGTTCACAGAAAATACGTGAGCAATGTAGTTTACGAGGTCTTCTTGGAACACACATTCAGAGTTGCAGGACTCAGCATCCTCCTTAGGTTTTGTGACTCCGTCAGATTTCGAAAGTATCAGAAGGTCGGGGTTTCGATGATTGTCCAACAATTCAAACGAACATTGCCCCACGCACGCACTCGCAAGCCATTTCGCCTAGAGCCTTCGCCCCAAGGCGACGGGCGATCACGTCGCGACGGGCAGCGGCTGGGGGGCGGCGGAGAGGCCGAACGGCGGCCGCCCACCCGCCAAGCGTCCCGTCCCATCCGCGGTGCTCGCCGCGGAATTGCCGTCATCCCGGGTCGGCGGGCCGCGGCGCCTGACCGCTGGCCCTCGCGTGGGCGGGCGGGCGTGGTCGAGGAAGGGTGGAGATGGGAGGGGGGGGCAGGAGAGTGGCGAGAGAGCGGGTGGGTAGGCGAGGAAGGCGGATGGGGCGAGGAAGGGGAGGGCATGGTGAATGGGAGGGGGCGGGGTAGGCGCGCGTAGAGCGGTGATGCCGGGCGGGCGGAAGGGGCGGGGGGCGAGTGGGGTGGGCGGAGCGAGCAGATGTGAGCGGGCGGGGAAGTCAAGGCGTGCGCGGGCGGAGCGGAAGCGGGGCGAAGTGCGGCGCGGGCGGGACGGCGAAAGGGCGTGGCGTGGCGAGGGGGGGGCGAACGGCGCGTGTCACAGCTGCACCCGCTGGCCAAGGAGAATGGGGACGAAGATGGGGATGGAACATTATTTTATTAGGAGCGTTGCCGCAAGAGATGCTAGGGCAAATGGAGCGGTTAATCGTTTTATTACGACCGGATTAGGTGGCTCAGAGCATCAGTTCATGTCACTGCAGTGACTCTGATCGGGGGATCCTATGTTCGCGTCCCGACGTCCCGATGTCAGGATTTTCGTCACTAGCTGGATATCTAGGTCGAATTCAGCCGCTGTCTCGAGGATAATTCTAGCGGCCCGCTGCACTGAACGGCAAGTTTCCGTGGTTTCTCCGATCAATACCAGGCGAATGCCAGAGCAGTACCCTAATAAACAGACCACGGACCGAACGCGATATTTCCTTCCTATTCCTTGTTCTCTCTTCATCCCGTACCTTAACACACCTACACTTACATGCTTCACACCTCCACACATGTCGGGAGTCCAGTCGAGAACATAGAGCTTGTCCCGCTGTTGGGAGATAACTGGTTGTGGAGAACCACACTAGCCGACATGTAGATCGACACGGGATCTCAACATTCAGCGGGAGAAAACCACCGCTACCTCCCGAGATAAAATCATGCCTCCCTTTCAGAACTAATGGCATTAGCAGTTGTCGTGCATGGAAACACCAATCAACATTTTATTACGATGCACTGCTATCGGGAAACTGTCATCTTACCCATTCAGAGGAGGAATAAGAATTCTAGAAGAGTAATTTAAATAGGGGGATCACGACTTTACTGTAATTGAGTGTACCGAACAAGAAATCGTAAGTTTCTTTGAGAAACATTCACTTTTTGTTAACCAGTTAACCCTTCCAGCCATTGCCAGCCTCACTCGTTCAAGAGTCGCGGCTCTCACGACAGCCGGATTGGAGCAATCACTTCATTTTTATTTACGCGGATTTTATTTTTTATTTATACCTTCCTTCTTGTAAAATATTATCTTCATGTCTCAACGATTGAGCGAGATGATTCCCCATGACCCTTTGATTAGAATCCGCTCCCAATCCCTTTCTAAATCACTAAGAACTGGTCTTGTGAATTAATGAACGATATTTGTTCCAAGCTCCTACAGTCCTATGGCAGGTGGATTCGCCTTGACAAAGTTTGAGTATTGAAGTTACCCACATCCACGCAAAAGAACTCGACCCACAGGCTAGTGAAAGCTTTCATAAAACACCGAAACTGCTTGATGTTGCTGCTGAAACTGCTTGGATCGCAAACCACACACGATTCTGGTCTACCCACCCAACTTGAATCCGTTACTTGAACTGTCGGTGTCCCCCGTCACCGCTGTCTCTTTCAACGCCACCTGATTCTCGAGGGTTTTTTTCCGCCAAGCAGCGTAACCATTTTGCATCCGCCTTTTTGTAAGGGCAGTTGTCTCAGAGAACGGAGTGGGCGGCTCAAGCCCTGTCCTATCTTTGCCTTCGCGGCCGAGGGGCGTGGCTTTTCTGTGAGGCTGTGACCTCTGCGAACGCCGCGCCATCCCTTTCCTGGAATACGCTCGCACACACGCTCGGAAGTACCAAGAGGCTCGGTGACTAAGGAAGTGGGTGACGCTCCTGCAACGAGACGGCAGGGCAATCGACGAGAATTTGGTGTTGATGCCACATTCTGACAGAGAGATTTAATTACCTCAAATACCCAAAATGTGTTTTATTTAATGTCTAATCTATCTAATATTTAATACCAATTGTAAAATACGTAGTATATTTGTACGATTATACGATCCCTTTCTCTATCTGGTTTTCATCACGTTCTCCTCATATTTTCACCAAATGTTTAGTCGTCTGTTTTATTTCAGACACTAAATGTAGATTTTCTCTCTTCTTAGTAATAGTTTTTTCCATTCATTTTTCAGATTAATACGAACAAAAAATGGGCATTCTGATGTACATTTTTTTCTCATTTCATTGTGGATGCGTACAATGAAAAATATGGCGTTTTCTTGAGTGATTGACAGTATGACAATAAAGTCTGACGTTAAATCACAGAGATTTAATTTTCCCCTTTTGCGTGAGTCAGACCACTTTCGTGATGGCGGCACATACATTGTACGTAACGTGACTTTTATCAGCCTCTAACTCTTAAGACAGACAAATTTATATTTCCTTTGCGGAATGCGATCTCAACGCAAATAATGCATAAATGCTATCAAATGGTATTGGAAAATTTAAATAAAATTTCTAACTGCATGTGCAGTTGCATGCAACTGTAACAATTCGTCGTACGTTCGTATAATAACTGAAATGGAGAAATAAACTAAAAATCCCATAAAAATGATTCGGGATAATTTAAAGAAAACCATTATTCACCAAGGAATCTAGAAAATATTTGTGCATTCCAGATTCAGACTGGTTTTCATTACACCGTCATTACAATGATTGAATGGTAATTTTGACATTGAAACGACTAAGTTTTATAATTTTAAAATATATACAATTAAAGCGTCTTTAACATATTTTACGAGTAGACCATAAGTAGTACCACGAGTAGACGAAAAGACCATAGAAATAGACCAACTACTAATGAGTTCACGATCTCCACTATAAAAGCGAAAACAAAAACTTTAAAAGCTATCCAACAAACTGTAACAAGAGTATCACCTAACACTAATACAAATCGGCAATTTCTTCTCGACTTGAAAACGTCTAGATAAAAGTCTGCAAAAAAATGACAGTTCCACTTAGCAACGTACATAATCCGATGAGGTGCCTGCCAATCCCCAGGACACGTTCTGATTCCCAGCGCCCGCTGCCGCCGCCTACAGTGGTCGCGGGCGGTTGCGTGCGTGCGACGGGCGACACGCGAGGCAGTGACGGCGTGGAGACGGAGGGGAGAGGGAGGGGAGAGGGAGGGGAGACGGAGCGGAGAGGCGGGCCGAGGGAGTGGGCAGGGCGCGACGGCACCTGCAGCGCTCCCTGGTGATACGACCGTCTCCCCTCCCCTCGCGCACTCCTGAAATAACCATCAAGCGAAATAAGCACGTGTTTAAGGCACGCACTTTCCACAAGTCTCCGGCGAGGGGTCCTCAATATGAGTGAGCGTTGCTCGTGCATTTGGAAGAGTCGTGTTTAAATGCTGAGTTCTTAAGAGGAAACAGTTATTCAAATATTGCAGAAGCTATGCGTGAAGAGGTTTGACATGTTATGTAATAATTCAGCAATGGTAGGCAATTGGCTTCGTGATGTACGCAAACGAAGTACTCCATCGCTTGTCTATTATGTAACCATTTCCAAAAATCTTATTTACAGCAATAAGTGTACGAAACATTTAAATGAGTGAGCTCATTAGTGAACTCAACACAAATCATAAGATTACAGAAGAGAAGAAGAGAGGTATATTCCTTAAAAACGATTTCACATATGAACATGAAATTATTTCCTGTAGGTTTTGAAGACAAGCACCTTCGAAAACACGCAGCCAACGAGCATTTCGAGGAAGGAACTTGGAGTTGATTTCATTACTGTTCGCAGAACGACTGTTTAAAGTGCAATACTCGGACAGCCTTTCACTCTATAGAATGCCTTGCCTGTTCTGCACTAGGGGGTTTGGGTGAAGTGTTGTAGGCATCTAATAAACGAAACAATGTCGTCAGTAAGTCGGCACCGAATCCCGCCATCCAGCGGGGGAAGACAACCGCCAACTTCCGAGGAAAAGAAAAAAAACATGCACCACACTTCGTCGAATGTCATTAGCCTTTGACGCGCTCGGAATCAGTAACAACCAACCAATCAATCAATCCAGTGACTGAACGGTCAAGCCCGTATGGTCCGCAATGCACGCGAACCCAGGTAAAAGAGCCAGCTTTTTAAGAGGTACTTTTTTTATTTAAGATTCAAACACCGCTTGTTTGCTATACACTTTTGTAAAGGAGGCCCGTATAAACGTTTAGCGGGCGGGCCCGCACTCAATTCGTTACGCTACTGAATCAATCAATCCTCCTTCTACCTTCCACTCCCCGCCTTCCACCCCTCGCGTACGTGGCGAAGGAAACACCCCGCCCTCGCAATCACGCACGCTCGTTAGCACCCGACACACACACACACGGGCTTTTATTACACGGCCATTACCCGCCCGCGGCGATATGAAAACGACGCACACTTGCTCACATCCGCCCTGCGCTTATAATTCAATTCACTCGGAAGGCGGGGAGGGGGGGTGAAAAACAAAGGCTACCGGTAATATAATTGGAGGTATGTAGGCATGCGAGCCCATACAAGGAGATCTGAGAAGCCGACAATTGAGAATGTCAGCTAAAATCATCCATCATATATGTTGCATCTTTCGCTTTGGTTAAAAAAAAAAAGTACTTCCGTCTCTTTTGTTTTGAGTGCACCTCAATGCCACAACCTTCAGTCAGCTGTGATTATCTTTCACTTTCAAGAGTGAAATGTTACAACTTGAGCCGTCAAATGAATTTACCATCACTTAACTCGTAAACACTTTTTTTTGCCGATCTCAACTTCACTTGCGTTTATTTGAAGTACTGCCGTAGTGTACGACGATTTCTGAAATGTCACAGTATTGCTGCAGAGGTGGGCTGCAGATGAAGAAAACACCAGAGGAGTGGAGTAGGAGATTGCGCAACGTTCTGAATGAACAGGTCCTTTCGAAAGGAGAATTCCGACACAATCCACGAGAAAATGTAAACCTACAACGGTCATTATTAAATGAAATGACTGAAACTTTTCAGCAAGGCGTTTACATTCACTAGAGAAACAAAAGAAACATTTCTTTTCAATGCATATACGGAAGATGATGAAAATTCACTTCAGTAATGTTCAATAATATTTTAATATTAACAACATAAACTAACATTAGCAACAATATTAGTCTAGAAAATGATTGTTTCAAACAAAAAATAGTCTACGTATTTACGAATTACAAACTAAAAAAACGTATTTACTTCCCAATAAATTAATTAAAAAATCATAGAGCTTAATATACACCAAAATTCATTTCTTGTTCCATACTCGTAATGAACATTAACGACCAAGATCAAAAATCTAATGTTTCTTTGTCTTGGCAAATATATTAAAGAATTATTAGATGTCCCTTGGGTGGCTAATGAACAGCGTTTGTCCATCCTCAGGAACATTACTAAACTCTGGTTGTTCACAAGTTAAAATAAAGTATCTCAGTAAACGGTCGAATCAACTACTGCAGCTGGTATAATTAAGTTAAACAAAAACGTTTCTTGCAAATTGTGTCACAAACTTGAAAACTTATCACTCCATGGGTCAAACGTGTGACAACCACTATGCTACTCTGCGCTGGACCACGGCGTATGTATGCACAGAAAAAAGAAGAAGAAAATACCGAGTTATCAAGATACAATGAAAGTGATCGAGGTTTTGAACAGCTCGATTGGCATTTGTTGCAAGAAAATTTTTTTTCAACCATATAAGTAAATATTTCACAATATTTATTTTTTTAATTTTCCGTGATACTGAGGTAATAAAGAAATGAGTGAAACATTTCGCAGTTTGAATGCGCTATCTTACAATTGTATCCTGTTACAGAAATTATGTGTATAAATTATAGTTTTTCATATGTTTCGCAAAGAACACTATTAGACTGCTATCAGATGTGTCATTTAATTGCTGCCACTCATCGAACCATTTTTTCGATACTACATCATAGAATCACCAAACCAGTGGCGAGTCAGATGGGATCTAAGTGACTAGGGACCTTCTTCATTTAATCTTGCGGGGCGTGTGTCTGAAATCTACACTACTTTTTTCATACATTTAGAAGCTCATTATCTGAAGCGGTTTTAACTTGCAAAATAGATCTCCTACTTCAGTTTATTCTTTTGTAGATTAATGATAAAGCAAAGATACAATTTAGAATTAAATTCCTAAAGAATTAAGAGGCATTTTGATAAGGACTGTCGAACTTTATCTAAAAGGCGTCGAACTTAGTTACAAATATGAAATCATTCAAGAAATGTCTTAAGAGAGTTGAATAACACGTGACCTAATAGCAGTTATCTGATGCTGAATTTTAATTCGTGTTAGATTTATGTGAAGATAGTACGATTCTACCCGAGTTTATGAATCACGTATGTATGATGAAATCACCTGAAGTTTTGCCCCACATTTATGAGTAGTGTTAAATTTTTAATTAGTCTTTAAGAGTGACACACCACACCAATATTTTGAAGCTGATATATTGACCCTTAACTTTTTATTATCAAATGAAATTGTTTTACAATTGGAATACGATTTGGATGACGCATTTATCAGAATGTTATACACCCCAATGTCGAAAATACATGAAAATGAAAATCCCCAAATGTAAACACACGAAAAACACTACCTCTAAAGAAACAAAAAAATAATCTCAAATGCAAATAAAAAGTAAATTCTCGAAAATTCCTTAACAATTATAATAGGCATGTCATGCGGGTCCACAACCGTTTTTCCTGTTTACTAGCGTGAGCATAATAAGAGGTCAAATCGTTGTCTCTCCATAACCCAATACTATTGTAGTTCATGTTGTGATATGTAACGATGTGACATTAAAGGGGCCCCCAACGTATGTTCAGGAGGGTGTAGGGACAATGTTTAAAAACATAGATGGTTTTAGGCCGGTTTTTAGAATTTGAACATGGATGTTTTGCTGTCGTTTTCGCATCCCTAGTTGAAACGTGGGCCCGGCGCGGCGGGGGTGTCTAGCTGCGCCACCGTGCAGTGCGTCGCGTTTTCTGTAGGGATAACAAAAAACATAGATGTTCTTAAAACATCCATATTTTCCACTAGAAACATCGATATATTTACATCGATGTTTTGTTTTCGATGCTTTTTTCAAATCGATATATTTTTCCACAAACATCAATTTAAAAAAAAGGTTTGTTATGCTTTTCTATGTTTTTGTAGATGGTAATATCGTTAAACTACACTTTGAACCTTGTTGTTATAGATGTGTACGTAAGCTTCCGCGGCTCGAATCCATGAATATTAATAGCCGGATAGCCGAGAATTCTTGTTGTTATAGAATATTGACCAGAAAATTAAGATGACAGAGTACTTTAAGGCATACTAAACTTTAAAGTAATATTTACGAATTACGTATATTCGATATAGGACGTTTTACTTCGATGATTTATATGTGAAAGTGAATAAACGGAATAATACTACAAGGAGATATCCTTTATTTTTTATTTCCTGATTTACATTAGATAAATATTATTATTTACACATTACTTACACGTGACCAAAAAATGAAATAAACCCATATTGCATTTACGTACTTTACTTAAAAAATGGAAACAGGACAGGAAAATACCATCTGGTGTATCATATTTAAAACATCGATGTTTTTTGTTGATGCTTTCATTGACATTAAAAAACTTTCTTTTTTTATTTATTCTAGCTTGGCCATTGGCCCTCTTCAGCCGCATCAGATAAAACGAAAAACTTTTGCGATGTATCGAAATATCTAAGAAACGAGGTTTTGATAAAATTGGCCGACACTGGTCGTGTCGCGTCGCGTCGCGTCGCGTCGCGTCGCGTCGCGGCGTGCGGAGCGCTGAACCCAGCCCCGCGGGCCGCTCGCAGCCGACGCGACGCGACGCGTCGGTTCAGGGGCCACACGGCGCGGGCTGGGCGAAGGCCGGCTAACTTTACCCCGCACGCGTTCGCCGGCGCCAAATGAGTAACCGGCTAAGAATACCGTTTTCGCGAAATGAGTGGGCTTGCTATTAATAACCCCGCGCTCCGCCAAGGTGAGCCGAAATAGTGCGCTTCGGAAATCGGCCTGATAGACACGTCCCACTTACGCCCTCCGCGGAGGAGAAGGAAGGAGGGAGGACGGAGGGAGGGAGGTACCTACGCAAGCGGAGTCATACGCGGCTCCGCGGCTCGTTTCGTCTCGACACGTAAGGCGACTGCGCCGAGAATACCTGGCGGGGATTTTGCTCGCGAAAGAAATTGCAAGGAATTTCAAAAATAATGTTGCGTTTATTGAAAGAGGCTGGCTATTTTACCACAGTAAACCCTCGTTAGCACGAAACCGCTTAACACGAATTGCGCCGTAACACGAACAAACCTTCGGCCCCGTTAAAGGATTACGAGAATACGGACCTTTATAATACTCAGATAACAAGAATGTTTATTATTTCAGTCCCTTGGAATTCGTGACAATGAGGGTTTACTATATTTGAATACCATCTCTCTTGTTTCTTATCTACAAACTTTTTACTGTGTTTTGAACTTCATGCGGTGTTGCGAACTTCAGTTTTGTCTTGGACAACACTTTCTTTTTTGACACTTTGTTTTAAGGGGATGAACGCATATTGGTCTAGGGCCAATTTCGTCGGTGCAGAAGACGAGTGGGACGACTTAGATATCGTCATCTTTTCTACATTCGCAAAATATGTTTTGAGAATTGTCCATTTCTTTTAGTAAAATAGATATTATACGAGTCAAAAGCACGGTTGTTGGCCGTCAAATAAACGACTACGACCAGATTATAATCTCTTTCCCGCAAAATGAGAAATTTTCAATTATGCCACTTTTCATATGCACCAATAATATCGTTCTTCATTTGGTGCCAACTGATGAAGATCCTTTCTGACGCGCCAGTGAGTGTGAATATTATTTTTACACCCGAATGCCATCCAAAGTGTAATTAAGGCATAATAGCCTGGCACCGTCCCTCATGCTGTCACTTACTCGTAACTTCTATAACTTTCGATCTTAATCGAGGGCGGCTTTCGAGAAGCGAATAGTGCGTCACGCGGTACGCAGGGGGCGCGCTCCATTTAGCTCCGGCGGTGGCGCTGGCAACGGCCGCAAGATGCCCGAGACGCACGCCTGCACGTGCGACGCGACACGACGCGCAGAAGCGCAAGGGCGCAGCGCGAGGTAAATAAATACGCGACGGAGCGCGCCAGGTGCGCACGCGAAGTATTTGAGGCGGC
>BOPP01000067.1:2742624-2758260 GCA_017312745.1 Gryllus bimaculatus | reverse complement strand
GTCGGGACGTCGGGGCGTCGGGGCGTCGGGACGACGGGACGACGGGGCGGCGCGGCGCGCCGGTGCCAACCTGCGACTCATGTGGCCGTTCCGTGGAGAGGCCCTCTCAGCGCGCATATTTTTAGAAGACTTTCAGCGGAATCTGATGGCCGATTCCAATGAGCTGGCGGACTCACGGCGTCTTTTTTCTCTTTCTGTTCGAGGAGCTCTTTCGTGCTCTACGTGTAGCGTAATAATGAGACAGCAGACGAACATATAATCAGATTTATTTTCGAAACATGATTTTCCTGGAAACGAAATTATTCGTCCCAAATCCCAACATTCATCCCAATAATGTTTTTTTTTAAGGTCGCATCAACTTCTAGGTCATTTGCGACCACTATTTCGTATAACGGTAAGGTAACTATGAGGATGACACGATATGATGATAGGGGTGAAAGGACGAACACAATACAACCATGCCCGAGGCGGGACTCGAACTCGCGATCCTTCGGTCTGATTTCGCTACGGCACAGCTGCCTTAGCGATCTAGGCCTTAATACCGGCAATAATGGTTTTGATTTGTAATCTATTTATTCTCTTTCAGAATGTGGTACTTCGAAATGTTAATTGAGTTAGTTGATCCATTATACAAATATTTCGAAATGGAGAAGGGAAGACACTAAGCATTAAACTAATATTCAAATCGTTTCTCATAAGAAAAACTAATTTCATGTTTTTAGTTTGTTCGCTCCAGTGTTTTTCTACAAGATTTTCAACAAAATATTTCATACACACTGATTAAAATATTGTTTTGTTAAAGTGAAATTATAATAATGGTCTGATTCGAATTAAAAATCGGTTACACTATATTGGTGACGCAACCACGTGAAACGTCATGAGCTTGCTGCAAAGTGCTTGAGCACTAAGAGTATAGAAATAATGTAACCAAATAACACAAAACATTTATCCCTAAAAATGTCATTACAAACAATACATGCTGAACGTTTGTCACAAAAAGTGGGGGTAAGATCTTTCGCACCCAATTCGTAATTGGCCCTTTTGATTTGGATGCTCGTCAAAAACGATGGCCACGAGTCTTATTTCTGGTCTTTATGAGTCGAACGTAGGGCATCAGAGTCGAGCAACAGTGAAACGTTTTGCAACATATTATACCCTCGTCGATGGATTATCTATGGCAATTGATTCTCAAACGCGATCCTTTCCACTCGGAACGACAAACGCACTGCCGAGTTACACCGCGCAGGGGGTGCGGTGGGGATGGGGGTAGTTCCAAATGCGACGTATGTGTCGCGACAACGGCACTACATTCGACAATGGCATTTAGAAATGGCTTATTTCCTCTACAATACTATGCTAGAGTAAGGCGCGTGTGTACTGCGATAGAAAACATGCAAGCGATTTTAATGTTAAAGGTGATTTTAGTAACCGTCTCTCACTCACAAATTTAAAACACGTCTAGCTTCAAAAATAATGGCCTAGAAATTTACACAATTCGCATGAAAATTACCTTAATTCAATAAATTGTAGATGCGTTATTAACAAAAGTTTAACAACTCTGATCGATTTTTGAAGTTCATGTTTATTGCAACGCTGAAGAGTTATACTTGCTGAGTTTCAAGAATTAAATTCCTAGACGCTATGGCATTATTCCTGCTGATTCATTGAATATTTGCTTAGGAAATATGTGTCAAATGAAGTTGACGATTCCACTACTCTTCATCTATTGTTACAATATATGCAGATGGAAGTTTTCTCTTCACACACATACATACACACACACACACACACACAATTGTTACAGTTTATCAGTCCTGTAGTTCATTAACTCATCACAAAGAATGTTTGGATTTAACTCCCAATGATTAACCATAAAGAAATCAACTTTAATAACCATAATTTACGAATTAACCATAAAGAAATCAACTTTTGAACTTGCATCAAAATTATAGTTACACTTTTAATTCGAAAAAAAACAACATTAAAATCACAATGTTTTTTTCTTTCTTCTATACATAAACATTTTCGCAAACATATGCACACAAAACACTTCAAATCTGATATAAAAATATGTTCAATCACATTAGATGTCACATTTCCTCCCATTGTGCAATTTCCCCATGAACATCCGTGTTCTCGTCTGCAGAAAAAAAAAGGGAGCTGAGTAACAATCAATCCTACGCTCGCCCGAAGAGAGCGTCCTTTCCAGCAACGCAGACGCATCGACGCATCACGCACCGCTTAAGTGGAGCTCCCGGCCTCAATGGCGTGACTCAATGCGTCTCCTACACGTGCGGGGGACATGCGTGAAGGTCAGCAAAAACGCTTTACGCGCCCTGATTCATTCATGGCGGCGGGCGCGGGACGCGACGCGACGCGCCGCGAGAACCGGCGTTTTCTCGTCGGCGCGCGTGGGCTTGGCTTCGACGTCTTTTCTGGAGCTGGCGCGTGGGGCCGTTACCACATCCTGCGGCGGGATTTACCGCCCGGCCGAGCTTGTTAGCGGCGCCGGAAGCCGCGTAAGGCCGCGACGAGTCAGCGCGGTCTCGCCTGCGCCTTAACCGGAGGCAAGGCAAGCGCGATCTCTGGATGCGCCGAAAACGCGGGTGGTTAGGCGAGCGGCGGCATGGTGTGGCAGAGTGCGGTGGTCGTGGCGGCGGTGGCGCGTGCGTTGGTAGCGCCGGCGGTCTGCGTGTGTGCGTATGGCGCGGGTTTAACGGCGTTGATAGTGGCGGCAGGCGGTGGCCAAGGTGGGGTCGGTGGTCTTAGTTACTGGTGGACGCGTGGGTAGTGTAGCGTGGCTGGCGCCGCGGCCGGTCGCTGCGGTGGCCCGCCGCTAGGCGGCTGGCGACGGAGGCGCAGTGGAGCGGCGGTTGCCGGCGGTGGCGCGGCGCCGACGACGGCGGACGGCGGCGGACCTTGGTGCGCTTGGTGCGGCGTGGTCTGGCGGTAGGCAAGCTTGGCCGGCCGACCGGGGGGATGCGGCGGAGGGGCCGTTGGGCGTCGAACGCCGGCCAGTGACGGCGATTGCAGGTGGTGTGCGAGTTGTGCGGACACGGCCGCGGCGACAGTCTAGCGGCGGCGCAGGCCGCGGCGGGCGCGCAGGCGCCGGCGCGCGGCGCGGCGGAGTTGGCGGTCGGTACGGCGGCGGTTGCGGCGCGGTTGGCGCGGCAGCGCACGACGGCGCGGCGACGGCGACGGCCGATGTGCGAAGACGCGTCGCGTCGCGTCGGCGCGACGACCGCGTTCCCACGCCCCCGCGCAGATTTCAGAGGCGGAGAATTCGCGTTCGCGGAAGGACTGATCTCACGCAGCTGTCCGGGCTGTTCACGGCAATCCGCAGAGGCTTGTTAGTGAGGTTTAGTTGATGTGTTTCAATTAGTCGGATGTATACCGATTGCATCCCGCGGTAGACTTTGCCTAAGTTTATTACCCCACCGGAACCCCAAGACGGCGTCGCCCAGAGACGCACCCATATTTTTTTGTCAGAGGCAGAAGACTAGGGAGGGGTTATAAGTATAGTCTCCAGCCGATTTGAGGTTTTTTTTATAAAAAAAGTTCTTATTTATGCTGAATATAAAATTATTTTTTGTTTAACTTATTAATATTTATAACGTTAACATATTAGCCATTGAATTTTCAATAATGTAGAAAATGTAAAAAGTTACCTATTTATAATATATCATTATCTTCTGGGGCCGAATGAAGCCTCCTTCCCCCTCCCCCTATCTTGGTGGAACTACTGGCTTAGCACATTCGGTTTTCCTCGCAAGTACACGAAAGAGCACGCCCAGGTATCAGTTCTTTGAAGATCGCCCTTTCACTTTCATGTTTGAAGAACATGAAGAAAAGAAACAAATACTCCTTTACTGTCGTTCAATTTTATTACTTTCTGAAAGTCGCAAAGAGCAAGGAAATATAGTTATTTTAAAATTTAACTATAGTATCGAAAGTTCTTAATTTATTGAAACTTATTTCTGTCACAGGGGGATGCTCTAAAATAGAGGAAAAAGGGGCCCACTATATTGTCCTAAAAGAAACAGAATTATAATAATTTTATTTTAGTTAAGTTACATACACAGTTCTGAACTCAAAACCAAAATATTAGCGTTTTTGGGAAAATGTATTATCGTTTCAAAAATACTTCTAGACAATGTAAGCCTAGAACGAGTTCTAAATTTTAATTTCCTAGGATGTGACACAGAAGGCCAAAAACAACATTGATAAAAATTAGCACGATTTCTATCCATCGGTGGGACCATAAACACAACTCTTAAAAACAAGACCCGAAAAGGTATTATAATAAAATTTTATAAAACATTCATTCTCCCGATATAGCTTGGTAGTGAGTGCTGGGTTCTAACGCAAAAAAAGAGTAACCAACATTCGGAGCTGAGAGATGAGGTTCCTTCAAAGAACAAAAGGCTGCATCTTAGAAGACCAGCTAAAAAAATGAAGAAATGCAGCGAGAATTAAATGTGAATAGCATAAATAATATAATGGAAATGAACAGAAAGACGTGGCCGCAGTACTTAGAAAAAATGGAAGAAACAACAAGATGAGTATATGCTTACAAACCAAGAGGGGAAAAGAGATATGGGAAGACCCAAGAAAATATGTAAAGATACAGTGGAGACGGAACAGACGTAAGCCTAACCGGTGAAATGTAGAAAAAGAATGCAGCTGGGCTATGCACTTTCAGTTAGTCAAACGTGAAAGAGGATTGACAATGATTCGTATTTATTTCGCGAACATATGCACATTTGGGCTAGTGCAATGAACTTCCTAATACAATATTTCATTCTGCTAAATGGAGATCGTTAATATGAAAACAATTTATTAATTTCATTTGAATTCAAGGAAACTAAAATTCAAAACTTAAAAATATTTACATGGATAAATCGTGTTTCGAAAGTTAATATAAAGCAAGTTTAGTTGACAGCGTAACAAGTAAACAGGGGAGGGGGGGTCTTTCAGTCTCCGCTAGATTTAGGCCAGATTATGGCCAGGCCGTTTCCGGTCATTTGATGACAATACATTCACATTTATATTTTCATCGGGTTTTCGCCACAACCTGTAACAATTCTTAGAATATCCTTTTCAGTGACACTTATTCGTCTACAGTGAAAGTTAAGAACCAAGCCAAATAAGCTTAGACGTCAGCTGAAAAAGTGACCGTTGAGTTCAAGCTGAAAAATATCACTTCAGTGCGTGTATACTTTTTCAGCTAACGCCCCAGCTTATTTGGCTTGGTTCTTAACTTTCACTAATGTCAATAATCTTCAAATATTTTAGACCTCACCAATATTAAGAAACAAAAATTTAAACGAATTATAGATGGTTAAGAGAGAAATTGAGTAAGTACATTTTAAATTTTATGATTCCTTAATATCAATTCTTAACATCGAAACAGGAATGTCAACCAATCCTTACCATGTAATCATTAGGTCATTACAAGTTGGTAGCAGTTGACGTACGTCGTGCGCTTTCGAAATGGGAGCAGAGTGTACATCTAAGAGCTCACATGCGTTTGTGGCATTGCCTCAGATACGATAACACGCGCACGCACGCGCCCACGCGCAGCGGTAAAAGTTTCCGAGTCGAGCTTCTTTTCTTGGGGACTTCACGGGCTCCAGCATGACAAGCGAATTTCAAAGCCGTCTGCGCGCTTTCTGCGACATACCAACAGTCAGTTCAATTTTTGCGTCTTGTTGCTTTTGACGTTGCGTACTGACAATCAGAACTGTTCAAATGCTCACATTTTATCATAGAGTGAGTATTTTACTTTATTCTCCTATATTGTCCAATATGTCAGGCATCTGTGCGTAAATAGTAGTTTATGCAATTAGTTTATAATGTTAAGCTTTATTGCATGTTTTGAAAACGTGCGACTTACGGAGCGAGTTTTCAAATTTGTACGAATTTAATAAAGTAACATTATAAACGAGTTGCATACTATATACATTTTTTATATAACAGCATTATACATTTATAAGAGAATCAAACTTAATTTTGCAAAACAACTTCCCTGTGACGACTCGGGTATTTGACATCGTGCGAGTAAACGGTAGTCGGCTGTTCCGTTTAACTCTACCTCCCCCCGATTCTGTCGCTACGATTGGCTGTATGTGTGATGACGCAATCATTCGAGACATAATCATAATACGTCATCATTTGTGCCGTAAAATGCCCGATTATAAACGATTTCTTACAACAGAAAAGGTTCTTTTATAATGCGGGAATACAAAAAAATAATGTTTCTTTTTCATTTATATTTCTTGTGAACGCATCACTACTGGACAGCAAGACTTCGAAGCAATCTCAGCAATGGATAAAGGAAAATTGAACGAAAAATACGATTGCGATGGTACACTGAGAAAAATGTAATATTTGTAAGTTATTGAGTAATGGCTATGCAACATATAAGACAAACCGATATGACAAATGATATGACAAAACAATCTTAGGCTATATTAAATCAAAGTAAAATTAGGAGGTAGGGTCGATTTTTTACTTGGGAATTTCATGCACTGAGAGAAACGGCTTTAAAGTAGCATTGGCCATACAAACCGAAAATCACTTAAAACTGATATTAGTCCCTCTTGCACCAAACCAAAGAATTCATCAATGCAATTGTTAAAAGACGAACATTTTTGATATCTGGTTGGTCTTTAATCATATAAAACTAGTTACATTCGATATTTCCAGACTGTTCACTGAAGTTTGTTGACGCAAGTATCATTCATACACATTACACCCATATGTTTCGTATGAATACATACCGGATGCTAGATAGCCCAAGGCACCATACACAATTTACCACAATTCACCATTCTTCCTTTTCCGCCGATCAGTTCCGGATTGAACATTGCGTCGGCATGTCTTTTCTTTACGGGCATGTCATCAGGCGTTGGAAATTACCGACAGAGAGGACGCTAGAAGGAAGGCGATAAGAAAACGGCGGTTGCATTGAGCGGAAATTCTCACAGGCTGTAGAAGGTTATGATCTAATAAGTTTGTAATACAGCGACCGCGGAATGGCGTGTTGTGAGGGACCTGCGTACGTCACAGGGTCAAGGCCCTTCGGGTACGTGCTGGCGCCGCGCCGTCTGATGGCTGGCGACTCCGTGGGCGTTCGGCGAACTGAAGCCCGCAGGAACGGGAACCCAAGCAAGGAAACAAAGGATCGAGATAACAGCGCCGGATTTACGCACGTCCAATGTAGTATTTCAGGATAAAGAATAGTGCTTTTCGTCGAAGCATTAAGCCTCTCTACTGTACTCCGGAAGAGAATATGTAAGAAGCCATTAATAGATATCTGATACAGTTCTTTGGATAGCGCTGTGTGGCATGACCAATTTCAGAATGGTAGGATTGGACAAAACGAACCAGGGACAATGAGGAAATGGAAGCACTTACTGAAGACAAAATCTGCGAAGTCCAAAATATTATATTGTTATTAAGAACCTAGTGCGCTATGACAATTTTTATTGGGGGTGGTAAGAAAACAATATGAGAGGTTTCGACCCGTAAGCTGCTTGTCGCACGAGATACTATCTATTAACGTCCATCACTGTTCAATTATTTTGTTTTTAATTTTTAGTCATCTGTCAATTAAAAATACCTGTGGATGTTTTCAAATCACCTATGTTTTTATAGACATGTTTTAAACATTGATATATTCATGCCGACGTTTTTTAACATATATAACATATTGTGTACTATATCGATGTAGGTCGATATTTTTTTTGTGTATGACAAATACCCAGAATCGTAATTTTGCAAAAACTAAAATATGTTTATTTGTTATGTTTATTTATTTATTTATTTCCACAGACCAGCATAACTGCTTTACAGGGATTGTTTACATATAATAACAACTTAACAAATACAAGTATACAAATAAATAAGACAGCAGAAATACCTTTCAATCGACATTTAAACAAGGATAACATTCACAAAAATACATTCTTTAATATAAATAGAAATAAGGGAAGCCCAACAGGTTCCTCCATTATTGTTTGATGTTTGACAAGTAAGTTTGTTGATTATTATTTGCATGGTTTATTCTAATTCTGTAAGCTTTAAGGGGGTGCAAATTGTATTAAGATATTTATCATATGGAAATCTGTTTTTGATTCGGATGTTGTTGCTGATGAACCAAGGTTGTAGTGGTCAGTTGTTGGTATATTATGCAAAGATGTGAGAAAAGGAATGTGAGCGTTGAGCAGTATATGGTGTATAGTTTCTGTTTTTAATTCTGAGAAAACTAAAATATGAATAACGGATACTACCACTGTCTGTGTATGTGCCAGAACCAAACGAACGGTCTTTGCACCACCTTCATCGAGCGCCACTCTCTCTCGCAAAACAAAACCCGGATTACCCTCAGTATTTCCAGTCTTTTCTCATATTTCGCACTTCGAGAGGCTGTCAACAACCGCCTGCCCTACGACTGCTTCTGTTCTTCCCGTACCATCTTTCATTCTTCCTGGAACTGAACTTCGTCGTACCTTTTCAGTCGACCCTGGGCGCTCAGAGTGAGTTTTGTCCAATGTTCTCATTACTTTTTACTTTGTCTTGAGTTACAATTTAAATATGCGTTATTATACATGGAACTGTAAATGAAATTCTGTTCCGCCCGAATTTATTTTTAAAGGTTACTGAACCAGCTCTTAAACGTCAATGGTTTTTTGTTGATGAATTCTTAACATCGATGTTTTCATTTTGAATAACGATGATAGGTGACATCAATGCTTTGTTACCGATGTCGCATCACAGCTGTAAATGCCAAAACAAATATAAATTTAATCCCTCTTAAATCGATTTGAAAAATGTAATATTACTAATTGCATTACGTATTTCCCTCGTGGGAAAAAAAGGTTAAATAACCTTCCTTCATGCTCAGTAGATGTTACGCCTGCTGTTACGTACTTTGCAATGGAATTAATAAAACATAAAAATGATGAAATAATCCGAGTGCTATATTGAAAAAAAATATTTTAAGGATTGATTTGCCCTGAAATTGTACAAATTGCTATGAAGGTCTCAAATTATAAAACTCAAGGTTGTAACCGCCTTGTTATAAAATAGTTTTCTACAATCCTCTTTCGACTGTAAACAAAAAAAATATGACAAAAATACTTGGGTATAATTTACGAAAATGTAGATAATTTAATGATTTTCATTTACCAAAACGGTTTACAATTGAGAGGAAAATGGATATTTGAATTAATTACCTCCCACGTAACTCTCGTGATAATCCGGGTTTCGCAGAAATGATATAAGTGACCCTTTTAGAGCAGATTGGCGTTACTAAAGAGGGTAACCTATGATTCACTGCACCTCCCCGGCAAATTCAATGTCAGATTGACTGAGTCACAACTGAGAAGTATGAATGAAGCCTATTTAGTGGTCGTGCAGGTCTCATCACTTCCGCTTACTTCACATCTGCGTCAAACTAATTATCCTTTGTGGAATTTCTGAGCCTGTACGTTGACCCATAAAAGCAATCTTAGAGGTCCTTGGTGCGCATTCTATGTAGCGTTCTTGCAGCTTAGTTGGTTCGTCAAAGAGTTAAGAACTGAATAAATCTGTTTAAATTATCGTAGTCCCTCGGCCTCTCTGGATGTATTTCGTTGACGAAAATATCATAGCATATTAGCGATCAGCGAAATCGTCCCGGGAATAACGATAATTGGAGTCAAGAGCTGTAAAAATCATAACTAAAGATAATAGAAAAATTGTAAAAAAACTAAAAAACAATCGTGTATTGTCATGCAACAAAACATCCCTCTTTGACAACATGTCAGGCTAATTTGAATCTGTTAAGGAATTGCAGAATACGCAGGCTGAGGTTCTCCTGCGCCCAGCCAATCTAAAAGCAAAATATATTTTTCGTCGAAGAAAAATGTGACCATCACGTATAATTTTCATTCCCAGGTACATATTTCTACGATTATAATTCCTGAGCCACAACCACCTTCTACCCTTGAAAACTGAATTATCGCTCGCTGGGTCAGTTTGGACGAATTCATGTTGTGAAAGCGTTGGCTTCGCATTTCGCCCTGGGGATGGTAAGTAAGATGGCCAAAACACGGCTGGGAGGCGGCGTCCGGACAGCTGAATTCAGTATATACTGAATCCATATTGTGATCGAATTCAGTTCAACATGCTTCTGTGTATATGAATAATACGCTGAAATACCATACCAGCCTGTATTCTTTCGTATTATTGCGACATATACCATACTAAGAGGTACTACCTCTGGAAACTAAAAGTCTTAGTTTAATTTAGGCAACCCTTATACATAAGTATTCTCTATTACATAAGTATGCTCTAACCAAAAATATTTTAAATGTTCTAGATATGTGTGATAAGGAATCATGACAAGTGTCCCGTGTCATTCAATATTCCACGAGTACTTCGATAAATCCATTTTAATATTATTCATATGCTTAAAAATGTTCACGAAATGCATGTCTCATAACAATCGCCATATACTTCGTAAGCAATTATACCATACAAAGACAAATGTGAATCTCACTTCTGCGCGATCATTCCTGCGCAGTTGAAAATACTACACTTTTGTGGGTAACCCCGATGCACCCGGGTAAACCCGATGTTACATTAGCCAAGAGTCAGAAATAAGACAAGCTACGTTTTTGTGCTGCATCACAACGGCAAGAGCAAAATGGCGCGAGAGCCGGTGGGTTGCGCGTCATCTGCAGGCGGGCAGTTCCGGCTGGGTAGAAACTGTTACCCCTGTATGAAATTAACGTTACTCCAGTGGACGGATTCAAGAGACGTCATGGTGGCTCCCCAACCCCCACAATTTTGGTAATTGTACTCAATGATTTCAAAATAAATACAGATGTAGATCTTATCAATCCAAGCTGTATTCTCTTTAGAATATATTCGTCCTTTTTTTATTTGAAGATAACAAATAAAAATATTTAAAATATAATGGGGGAGGCGGTCTAATTGAATTTGCACCCCAACTGCGAATATCTTTCTGGATGTGCTCGTTCTGTACCTGGCATGTTCATTGTTTACTGATCCAATGAGGTATAGAAGAGCTGTAAACTAATGTACTGGTTTCTGCGGACGTGTTTGTTAAATGTTTTTTGTTTAATTAAATGCAAAACTCATCCTAACAAACAGGAAGAAGCTCATGGCGGCATTTATTTGTTGACTGTCCTGATTTAAAAATAGTACTGTAATGCCATCAAATGTGAATATCACGCATCAGTGTTTTAAAATAAATAGTGCAAAAAGTACAATGTCAACCCTTATTCTGCTGCTTGTTTTCTAACATTTTTAACTTCATATTTAATGTTTATATAACATTTTTTTTCTTCCTGGTTCCTTCTACGCTTCAGGAATATGCCGATTTCGTCTATCCGCGCCGTGTACCTCTATGTCCTCATCGGGGAACAAATATTCATCTTTTGACTCCAGACAACAATGCAGGCTCCTCGGTCTGAGGACATACACAAGGCCTTCCGCGAAAACACGTATTCCATGAAAAACAAGAGAAAACAAACATGCCCACGGCGGTTCTCGAACCCGAGACCCTTTAGCCCGTGGCGCTGATTCGGCAACACTTTAGCTACTTCGGCCATCGAGGTCAGTAATGTTTTATATAACAGATTAACGTAATTAATATGATGTTCACTTTTTCTTAGAAATGAAACCATTTTTATAACAGGACTACCTTGAATGATACAACAAGGAAAAAAACTCAATTTTGGCATTGAAATAAATGCTTAGTGCAGCCAAAAACGTTTCGTAAGACTTAAGAAAAATTTCGCAATTCATCAGAGAGCTATGTTTTTGGAACGTAAAACAGAAAGTGAGAATATTATGCAAACATTGTGTAATAACAAAAAGGGGTTCAAACTTATTAGAGGTTTGTATGGAAGTGGGAACAATATATATGTATTGATCAATTAAAGAATTTTTATTCACCACAACGTCATCAATTATTGTTTTGGCTACTCACGAAGACAAGAGCTCTAGTATACAGGAGATGAATGACCGTCTGGAAACGTACTTGTAACAAAGGAAACGAAATTAATGACACGATGCACATTTATGATATAAAAAAATATTTTTGTGATTGTAGAACAAACGTGTAGATAATATGCTCCACGTTTAACAGGGAAATTATGAGGTATAGTAACTGAGGTATTTGAACAAAATAAATCAAAAAACAAAATAATTCTAATTACATCTTACACACGCGATTCTTTTCGCCTTTTGTAAATCATACCAATTTAAATTTTGAAACACTTTACATAATGATAAATTATTCAATTAGTGGATAAGACTCTCGTTCTGAACCTAGACTCCGTTCATATTTCAATCATCTATAGTCCTTTCGATTCTCCTAATGTAGATTGCCATGTTGCATGTAGCTTCAATATGATATAAAATGTCTAAACATACAATTCTAATGCAATTAGTGCAAGATGTTTTTTCGAATTGTTCTTGGTTTGTCAATTATTGATGCCCCGCGACATAATAAATATTGTATAAATTAGGCATATAAATTATAAGATCGTATAGCACTGACAACGAATATAATACACAATCAACATATCAATAAATATGACTATAAATAAATTAATAAAATGACAGAAGAAAGAGATTAAAATAATTAAATGTGTTCAAAAGGAATTTGACTCTCTCGACCAGGACTCCAGCCGGCGTCTCCTGGTTTACACGCTAGGCAGATAGTGTGGGTGCGGCAATTGAACAACAAACACGTCAACCACTGGCCATGCTGGACAGAAACTGTTCGCCGGGGCGATGACGGGACTCTGGGGCCGGCGGACGCCGTTCGTTCTTTCCGCGGTTTCCCTGCGCGGTGAAGCGGCGGCGCGCGGCGGCGGCCGCTGCATGCTTTCCGGCGACGCTGCCTCGCGGCTGCGGCACGCGTGTCGGACGCAGGGCGCGCGTGGCGCGGGGGCGGTGGAGGCCACGCGGCGGCTGATAAGCCACGCGGAAATGAGGCTTTCGCGTGCCGCCCCTTACCCCACAAACCGCTCGCCGCCGCAGCTTTTCGCCTCGCGCTCTGACGATAGCGGTCGCCCGACGCGGCTGGAAGGGCAGCGGTGGTGCTTCCCGCTGCCCTCGCGCCTTGCGCGGTCGGCGCGGGAAAGTATAAAAGTCAAACATTTGGCACTAATTGCATAGAATTGTATGTTTAAGCATTTTATTCATATTGAGCGTACAGCAATGCATGGCAATCTACATTAGAGAATCGAAAGGACTACATATTATTGAAATATTAACAGAATGTAGGTTCAGGAAACGAGGGTCTTACCCACTAATTGAATAATTTGTGGGAGCTCGCTTCGGCGTTGCGAGACACATCGCGTCCGGTCCCCGGGCTGGTGTTACTAAAATAAGCGTGCATTGTGCGCTGCGAAATAAATACGTTCTTTTCTATATTGTTTATTTCGTCGGTTGCTCGGATACTTATCAGTACTCGCGTGCATTGTTTATCTCGTTTCCGAGGAGCAGAGCTAATTTATGGCTCCGAAAGGTTCTGCTGAGTAATGGAACTGTGTGAAAAATTCTGCGATTCACTCAAATATTTTGATCAGAAAGCAAAATTTAGAAAGAAGAAGAAAACATCATGAAAGTATATTAAAGAAAACACTATTCAATTTTTCCACAGAAATCAAAATGTATGGTTGGCCATCAAGAAGTTGTTTCATACTGAATGAAATGATGTTGCAAGAAGCAGGTTGGATTCAAGATATAAACTTTGAAGGGAAAGGAAGCATAATACTACGAGTAGCCTACAATCTCTCAAGGTATTTTATAATGTTCGGTTAAGACAATGCCAAGGTAATGTTTAATCGAGTTAAGATATAGTATGTACCTATTGCCATTAATACTACTTTATTTCAGCAATAGATTTAAATTGTTGGAAATTATTTGTGCTGAGAACAGAGAGGTATAATCTGAATTTTATAGTTTTGTTAATATTTACTCTTCTTCTATTTCAAATAGTTCAACAAACCATTCGTTGCAACAAAGTTACAGTTCAGTAAATACATAAAGTGCGAAATATAGTGCAAGCGCTGTTGATAAGTGAACGTTAGTCTCATTCAAGATAATTACTTTAAAAAATGAATTGTTTCAGACAAAAGACCTTTTATTCTCTGCGTAAGGACATACAGACCGTAAGTGGTGAAAAAAAGCGGGTTTGCTATGCACAGCTGAAAGTTCTCCGGTCCGAACGAAAGAGCGAGGTTTCCACAAAAATGCACTAAATGCCCATTCACAATGCAAACATAAAGATAAACATGGCATTAACATAAAAGTTAGGACTAAACGGACCTATTCACTAAGCGTTCGCATGAGCATAACACGTAAGACATTAACCAAAAAGTTTGGAAGCTTCAAGCTTCTGTGATTATGCTTAAGTAAGACATAAGAAATTAACCAATCACAGTACGTTAACTCAAAATAGAGTATCGAAATTGGAGAGAAGTCGATACACGAACTAACACCATATGGGCCCAGTCGATACCTCGAAGTCGATTCTCACATCCAACCAAATAGTAAACCAGAATGTCTCACAGCCAATAGAAACTCTTTACTTTGCTTACGTTAACGTTAGACATTGTGAATACTTCAGTCTATCACTTATGTTAATGTTCAC
This sequence comes from Gryllus bimaculatus, assembly GCA_017312745.1. NCBI lineage: Eukaryota > Metazoa > Arthropoda > Insecta > Orthoptera > Gryllidae > Gryllus > Gryllus bimaculatus. The sequence goes on along the minus strand of BOPP01000067.1, from coordinate 2,743,580 downwards.
GTCTATGCGTTATGCTTATGTTATCATTGTGAACGGGCCTTTACCGGCCGGGCTTCGAGCCCCGCGCCCGCCGCTTCGCGTCCAGCGGCACCCGTGACCACGGAAGAGAATTCGCGGGCCTCGCGAATATAGGGATGACGTGGCCTGCGCCGGGCACCGAGAGCCAGTCTGTTGGTTGCGCTCGAACGGGCATTGCGTGTGCACCTCATAAAGGCTCACAAAGCGGCGATATCTTACACTAGCCGGCACCTGGAACCGGAAAAATAACGAGCCAATCTCGCTCTCAGTCGGGCCGACGAGCGGCTGTGCCTTTCCTCGTGCATGCCGTGCCTTCAGGCATTCTTGATTCTCCGGGCGAGGAACGAAAAACACAACAGCCGCGGCATTCGTATTCTTTCCCAACGGGAAGACACATCATTAGTACCATTATAGTGTAACAAGGAAATGGCAGCTTTTAGGCACAAGCGACTACTATGGTTTCGTAATGGTTTTCAACGCGTCACTTAGCCGCGGCGAAACGAAGCGAACCAATCAAATTCCCATCAGGATTTATACAGAAATTGCGGCTGGAGATATCTCCATCTGGCGCAGCTGCCAGCGGAGATCTTCGACCCCCTCGAGGGCGTCTCGACTCCAAATGGGCCATCGAGTTCCGAATTCCTCAAGCGGCTCCACCCACTTTCACGACTTAATGCGTGTCCCGTTACAGCCGTTCGACCCCCCGCGGGGGTCGTGACTCAGGCGAGCAGGTTATTCGTCTCTGAACCTGTGCGTCCCTGCTGTGCAACTGGAGATGCCAAACAGTCAAGAATATTGTGAATTATGTAACGTTTAGCCGTATCGAAGTGCGTATTTCAAATCACATTTAGATACAATCAGAGGTTTGTGTCAGTGTGTTGAGATATTACGAAATTTGTTACAACACATGCTAATGTATTCGCGAGCCCTAGTAGTCT
>BOPP01000067.1:2724142-2734523 GCA_017312745.1 Gryllus bimaculatus | reverse complement strand
AGGACGGAGCAGGACGGGTCAGGACGGAGCAGGACGGGTCAGGACGGGACAGGACAGTGCGAGACAGGATGGGACGGGACAGAACGGGACGGAGCAGGACGGGACGGAGCAGGACGGGACGGAGCAGGACGGGACAGGACAGGGCAGGACTGTACAGGACGAGAGAGGACGGGACGGGACGGGACATAATAGCGACGATGCCTTAGCGTCGCCACCTTGGAGTTCGAGATGCACGAGGGTGTACGGCCGGCGCAGTGTGAAACAGAGATGCGACACGTTTTGAAAACATCAATATTTTTATAGAACAACAATCGACATATTAACTGATTTACTGGAGACGATATTTTTTAACATTAATGTTTTTACTTGGATGATATTTTGTTTTTGAATTAAATAACACAATAATAAAAAAACAACGATAATTTTCTCACATCCATAATTTGAACATTTTTCAAATTAGTCATCAACAGGAAAAAATAAGTTAATCAAATATTTGTTAATAAAATCACTGTACTTTTCTATTATCCAATAAAATAATTAATATGAAATTATGAATAAACACAACCAATGTGACTTAAAATCTCCCCTCCCCCGCATGTGAACACTGAAGTTAGAGGTTGCTAACATAGTTTACAAACATCCATGTTTAAAAACATCGATTGTTTTGGGCCGATGTATTTTATACATCAATTTTTAATATTTGAACTTCGATGTTTCGAATCATCGATGATTTGTCATCATGTCGCACCCCTAGTGTAAAAGCAGGGTCGCGTTAGACCGGCAAAGGGCTCTGAACCCATATATTTTTCGGGGCACTCATTTAACAAATCTATTGTAAGGATACAGCATTGATGTCGGAGTTTTCTGACTATCGATGTTTTTACAAAATCATCGATGGATTTAACATCATTGTTTTGTGTCCGATGTTTTTACGTGGCTGATATTTAATTTTTGAATGAAAAGCGTACCTGTATAATAAAACAAGCAATAACTTTCATATAGCTGACCTGGATGGCAGAGGTGGCTAAGAGCGTGTTCCGACTCACCGCTTCGGTCTTGAGGGTCGGGAGTTCAAGTCCCGCCTTTGGCATGGTTGTTTGTCTCTTGTCTCTCATGAATGTTGTCGCGGAGGGCCTTGCGGTCTGCTGACCTCAGATCAGAGGAGCCCGCAAGTGTGTTAACGGCTAGTTTATAATTGAATATGCCTCCCATCGAGACTTAAAATGCGGCTGCAAAAAGGCCTAGGAAAGGCACGTCTGTGGTGGCTATTAAACGATATATCGGCGGAATAGGTAATATGAGAATGGTCAAAGTGTCAACAAGTGTTTTCCGACTTCAGCGCTGTTAAGGTAGCGATAGTTTAATTTAGTTGTTCCACTTTTCGTGGCAGCGACGATCCGTGCTGGCACTCGGGCTCAGCTCGGCGGACGGCAGATTAATATTTAGGATTTTCGCTCGGGATCCGATTCGAAATCTAATTCGGGCACATTGTGAAACTACGGAGCTTTAAGAACTTGAAAAGCAAAACCAAAACAACAGAAAAAAAATACTTGCTTTTCTTTGCTTTGCTATATTTATTTTAATGTTTCTCGGAACGCAAATGTATGACATTTATGTGTCATGTTACTTTGTCCCCGTTCATCTGTTTAATTATATACAAGTTGTAATAATAATAATAACAAAAATAATAACAGTAATAATATTAATAATAAAAATAATAATAGTAATAATAATAATAATAGTAATAGTAGTAATAATAATAATAATAATAATAATAGTAATAGTAATAATAATAATAATAATAGTAATAGTAATAATAATAATAATAATAATAATAATAATAATAATAATAATAATAATAATAATAATAATGTAGCTGAACCTTGTTAGGTAAAATGATCGACCCTTTATTACAATTTTGACACGAATAACAAATACGCTACTCGGTTTTGAAACTATCAGATTTTGGAAACATTGATTCAGAACAAACTAAACACTGCTTAAAAAACGTAATGAAGCTTACGATATATCAACAGCTAATGAAGCTTAATTGTTAACCAATTTTAAACATTGCTTTTAAAGCCGTTTTTTTAGTGAATGACAACATTCTACTTTCAAAAATAGATATAAGTAAAATACAGATTTTTTAGTAACCACTCTACAAGAATCTTCTCACTGTTTCCTTCTGTTTCAGATTTTTCTTCGTTTCATGGAAGACATGTCCAAAAGTGGTGTCAACTCTCGAAATGCGCTTTTCCGTTACGGGTCGTCTAGATTATCATCCAAGTGGTTTGAACTTACACAGTTTGTAACCGTACATTCGCCGTCTACCCAGAGTTGTTGCTAGGCAAATATTTTGAAGTGATATGAATGTGAAGCGTCTCTAGGAAACGGATGTCCGTTGACCCAGAACACGTAGAAAAAGGGACTGTCAATACTTCGTTTACTAATATTTTCACCCTCTAAACTTTCTCACACTAAAACCATCTTTATCTCTCTCTCCAGTCCTTATAAACATCTTGTCAGTGGTTGTGACATCTGAGGAAATACTACAGAACGGAGTGGAGACAAGATGCATCGAGGGTAAATATTCGAGTGGCGTTCCTTACCTTCATTTGTTTCGAAATTACAGTTTGTGATAATATTTGTAACTGTTATAAACTATATTAAGTAATAATATGTTTCTAGAGCGTTGCTACTCTTCTTCCTTCTCCTGTCAACAAAACTCGTGTTTTTCATACGACCCCATTACATGTGACCATACGTCTACTACCATGTGACCACAGTACGACCATGTAGTACATGTGACCACCTTATCATTATGTACTACCGCTGCGCAATCCTGAAAGGTCTTCCTACCACAATCACTACGTAGCGTTATCAACATCGTCGTCACTATAGATACCACCTTCCGCCACAACTTCCACCTTCCACCTTATCACCGCTGTTACGATTGTCATCCTACCATGGCAACTTGCACTCCCATACGTCATATTATACCGCTGGCAACCGGATTTCGCTAAGAGAATTACAAAACCGTGTCATGTCATGCTTAATTATTATTTCTGATCACATTGAGCTTTTCAAAACATTTATTTCTACTACCTATGATCGACTACACACAGGTTCGGTTCAATTCAAATATCTCATAAAGTACTGCCTTTGTGCAGAATTATCGCATGCAATTTTCCATGTGGGGGAACATCTTTAAATTGGAACAAATGAAATTATTTATTTTATTTATATATACGTTATGGCAATACAAATAAATGCGCTATATGTAATTATAACATCTACCACGATTCTGGACTGCAGATTATCCTACATCACAATGGTAGCCACCTCTTACACTATGCTGTATCGTTATCCGTAACGTCACGTGACATTGTAGCATTGTAGAGACCGTATGTCATAGCAAGGAATTGGAACCCGGAGATGTTGGTTGATATACATCAACCAACGTCTTGTTGCGGACTGTCTGAAATAATGAAGCAACGCCGCGTGAACTGCATAAGCTCCATTGTCACATTCATTTCTGCGAGGCTTTGGAGTGCATGGAATGGTTAAGAGTTCCAGAGTTATACTTGGAGGGGGCGTTATCATTTTTGGGGAATCATTATGCAGTAAAGCTGAAAGCATCTGAGACATTTTTAATTAAGCTTCGTATATTGATACTGAACATCAATCAAAATAAAAATCCAAAAGTGAATTTAAATAGAAAGACATAGAACAGTAATTGAGTTAGTGGACACTCACTACATTGTATTATGTTAAATCAACCAGTTTATTATTATCATATTGTTATTGATAAGGCTGTGATTTATATACATTTGCATTTTTTCTGTTAACTAAAACAAACACCCGTTTCAACAAAATGTATAACTTTTGAGGCATTTAGAACCAATTTAAGTTATTTTTATTTCTCATATTTTCTCATTTATAACCATAATTGCACGTTTGGACCATATTTTTGTTGCAGATTCACACTTCACCTGCGAAAAGAAGCCCAACAGTTACAGTGTCGTCGGCGAGTAAATGACTGACAGTTCTCACTCGCTATGATACATCATGGTACCTGCTCTGAAGCAATGGCCTTCCGACTATTTGTTTACGTTGCCATAGCCACGGATCAGCCTTGCCGCTCGCTTGTACAAAGTCGCTCGAGAAGCACGCTAAGACCTGTCATCGGCAGTATCAGTCGAAATGAAATGTGCATCCGCCGAGCGCCTATGCGCACCCACACGGCGCAAACGTGCAGTGGCGTTAAAAGAGTCAGACCTCGGAATTTGTGATACACACGATCTGGGAGTCTGCGTCTTTTGTCCGCTATGTAATGGAGATCTGACGCATTGTTTTGAACGCCTGAGTGAATGGCGATAAGGTTCTGATGTGGCAGAGGCTATGAGCGTGATCTCAAGACGTCTTTCCCTGCAGGTAGGTGTGAGCGAATTCATCCGTCTGGAGTGCATTCCTTGAACTCCGGTCTCTGGTAGTGTGGATATTTGAAAATGATTTTAAAATTAATTTATTATTACACTTACATATTACATTACACCATTTTGATTATTTTCCTTTTTTAATTTGGATATATTACCAAATTATATATATATATATATATATATATATACTATATATATATACTATAATATTTCGCTGTTTTTAATTGCTTATAAGTCGAATCCCTAGTTGTTGTGGTTTATTATTATTAAATATTATTCATTCATTATTATTATTATTGCCATAGTACGCTGATGTACTCTTAATGGTTTTTTATTTAGCAACCACGTTTTGATTTCGTTATTCATTTAATTTAGTGACATGTACTTTTTAACCGCTATTGTCTATACACATTCGTAGAAGTATCCAGAGCCTCTTACGAAATTTCATGGCGATCATCTACTTGTTTTGTTGGGCACTCGCGTCACCCACCCGTCTGGAACCCTCCCCAGCGCAGCACTTGCGGCGAAGACCCTCGCCAAATCTGCGCCCAGCGATCGCGCGTTTAAATTTCCTCGGGGGCGTGAAACCCATTCGGCGCAGTGAGGTCATATCCCAAATAGCACGCGGCGCAACTTTCCCGTGAGCGCGGCCGGGCGAGGCGCCATGCCAGTCGCGCCGCTCCCGGCGCCAGCCTCCCGAGACGACCGAAGACGCAGCCGCGCCGCCGCCTCGCCCGGCGCGCGATAAGTAACATAAATAAGGAAGGGCGAAGGGTCGCGCGGACGTTAATTAAGCAGGCTCCGACTCACGGCGCTGCTTCTGGGCGGCGCGGTCACACGCTCCGCGCGGCGTGGCGGGCGCCCGCCGCCGCCGTGGTGCATCGAATGAGAGGGCGAAAGGCCACGCGGGGCGGGACGAGGCACGAGCAGGCGAGGCTATGCAGAGCGAAGCGGCGGCGGGGGGCGCGTTGGGACTGGAAGAAGCGGTGCGTAACTGGCGGAGAACAGAACGAGGCGGTGACGGGATGGTGACGGGATGGACGGGATGGGAGGGATGGGACGAGATGGGACGGGATGGGGGACGGGATGGGACGGGACGGAACGAGACGGGACGGGACGGGACGGGACGGGACGGACGAGACGAAAGACGAAGTCGAGCGGGACGAGACAAGACGCAGACGAGACGAGACGGGACGGGACGGGACGGGGACGGGACGGGGACGGGACGGGACGGGACGAGGCGGAGCAACAGCCAACATGAGACGTGGACAGAGATGTAGGATGAAAAATGGGCTGGGACGGACGAAGGCGAGGATCGAGAGTGGCGGAAATAACATGACGCGGCGAGGTAAGCCCAGACGAGGCAAGACGAAGCGGAGTGGAGCTCTCGGGGGTTGGAATAAAGCAGGGTAGAAACCAATGGCGTGGGATGAGGCGAAGCCATGGGCCGACTCTCCAGTTCATAATTTGCGAAGGGGGCAACGTAGATTTTTCTGTTAAATAATAAACTATTTTGTTTAATTATATTATATATTGTTCATGTACTGTAGACATGGTACTATATCAATTTTTAAAAATAAATTACATAATTCCAAACCAAAAATAGTTAATTACATCTTGCCAAATGAAGGAGGTAAACTAAAACTCTAGGCCTTTTTTGGGGGGTCCATGTCCTCCTCCGGATATGACAGTTAAGCGAGGCAGAGAACAGAGAGACGGGAAGGTTGGGATTAGAGTGGAAGAAATGGGGTGAAAATGCGGCGGGGCGGGGCGGAAGGGACGAAGCAGGATAAGCGCTGGAGGAAGGTGGGTCGGGACGAGGGTTGTCAGAGCAGCGGTGAGTCGGGCGGGGTGGGTGTGGGCTGCCAACTGGGACAGGCCTGGACAGCAGTGAGACGGCGGGGACGAGTTGGGGAAAAGGCGAAAGTTCCGCATAGGCGTGAAGATGGTGTGGAACGAACCGGGGATGGGTAGGAAGGGCACGTATCGACTCCGCAACGTGTGAGGGCGCGTCTCTGGTGTGGGACGTGGAGGCGGGACGTGGAGGCGGGACGCTGGAGGCGGGACGTGGAGGCGGACGTGGAGGCGGCGTGGAGGCGGGCGTGTGGCGGGACGTGGAGGCGGGACGTGGAGGAGGGACCGTGGAGGCGGAACGGTGGTGGCGGGACGTGGGAGGAGCGGGACGTGGAGCGCGACACGTGGAGGCGGGACGTGGGTGGCTGGGAACGTGGAGGCGGGACGTGGTGGCGGGACGTGGAGGCGGGAACGTGGTGGCCAGGAAGTGGAGGCGGAACGTGGTGGCGGGACGTGGAGGCGGGACGTGGAGGCGGGACGTGGCAGGCGGGACGTGGAGGCGGGGCGTGGTGGCGGGCGTGAGGCGGGACGTGGAGGAGGGGACGTGAGGCGGGACGTGGGAGCGGGACGTGGAGAGGGGACGTGGAGGCGGGTCGTGGAGGCGGGCGTGGAGGCGGGACGTGGTTGGCGGGACGTGGAGGCGGGAACCGTGAAGGAGGGACGTGGAGGCGGGACCGTGGAGGGGGACGGGAGGCGGGACGGGACGGGACGGGCGGGGCGTGGCGGGAACGGTCGGGGGCGGGACGGCACGGGAAACGGGACGGGCGGGGCCGGGGCGGCGGGGCGGGGGGGGCGGGCAGAGCGGACAGGAACGATGACGAGGACGGGACGGGGGCGGGGCGACGGACGGGCGGAGGCGGCGGGCGGGGACGGGAAAGGCGGGCGGAGGGACGCGCGGGCGCGGACGACGCCGCCGGGAGGCTCGCGGAACGGGCGGGCGAGGGCCCGACGCTCGAAGACAGGCGAGGTGCCGCCGCGCGCGCGCAGGCGCTAAATTTAGTCGCTTGTCACTGCAGCAGCCAGTGATTACCAATTGGTGTTCGCGACCCGACGCGCGGGCCGCGCGCCCGCGGGCGGCTGAGGCTGCGGCAGGCAGCGCGACGTCACTGGGCGGAAGCTGGGCGCGGATGGAGCGATGACGGGGGCGGCAAATCGCGGCGATGCTTTATCGCAGTGAGAACGTGGATAGGAGAGGAAGAGGAAAACCCCATTAGGGCTTTAGCCACACGTTCAGGGAAATGCGAATTTCTCACTACGAAAAAAAAAAGGGCGGAAGAAATTAACCTGAAAGAAACCCATTGGAATCAGGTTGCATGGGTGTGTGTGTGTTGTGAAGAAACACATAATGCATGGAAGAAACTAGTTGTGTCTTCGACCCCATTACGTTATTCTCTTTAATATAACATACTACAATAATTTTTAACACAAACAAATATGCCTATAAATGTCTGACAGAATAAATTTTGAACACCATATTAATCCTAAAATATGAAGCGAGACATTTCCGCTTTTGAGTAGCTGAATTGATCAACATTGTTGTAACTGGTGAAAATTGTTGAGGGTTTTTTATCTGCCCATAACATTTCTCGCAGTGCAATCACATCGAATGGCTGACCGGCTCACGAAAGCGCCCCAAGTGCTGGATAGACTGCACAAATGAGACAGACAGGCAACGAGGCCCTTTGAAAAAGCAGACACCCGAATTTTTCGGCGGTTTTCTTAAATTGATAATAATTTAGTATATCCTTCCTGTATAAATTAGTACAATCATGGTGCATTTCACAATTTTATATATTTTTTACACCCCATGAACAAATATACTGATATTAATTAGTAAAAAAAATGTCTAGATAAGGGGTTCCCTACGAGGTCGGAATCGACCCCCTGAGTCATGAAATGTTGGAGTCAAGATTATCTTAGTGTCGATTGGGATTCTATGAATATGAACTGGCAATTTATGGGCATAATCACGATCGATTGATTACAATAAAATATAAATGAACTTCATATTTAATTGTTTTCAGTAAAAGTGAAAAAAACAACACAATTTTCAATTGCAAATTCGCTCCTCTTCTTCGATTTCGTGTCCAATCTTAGGACTAGAGGTGTAGTTAAGTTGGTGAACTTATGCACTGCACCGAAAATAACGCACACTTCATAAGACTCCCGCGGACGCATATCGGCAAAGAGTAAGCTCTCCATGCTTATTTTCTATACTCTCTTTTAATGTGCACTTCAAATTGATATGAAACTCTTAATCTCTCATAAATGGCTACTTACACATTTCGATTTCTTCATGAGACACTCGAGAAAACTGGCTATGCATCAGGTTAAAATATTTTCGAAAACTCAACAAATTAAAACTATTGACAACGATAATTTATAGCAAAAGAAAATACTTCTGCAATACGCACTGCAGAAATGTTATGGGCAGATAAACACCCTCAACCATTGTAATAACAATGTGATCGATTCAGCTACTCCAAAAGCGGAAATGTCTTCGCTAGATATTTACGATAATATTGGTGTTCAAAATTGTTATCTGTAGACATTTATAGGCCATTATATGTGTTTATGATTATGTAGTATTGTTATATTAAAGAGATAACGTAAAGGGGGTCGAAGAAGCCAACATTCTTTAAAAGGGTCGACGAACGAAAAGGCTGGGATCCCTGCTCTATAATTGAGGGATTGACAGTGCCAGTTTCAGAAATCAAAGGGCTACGCGGAGGAAAACGGCGCGGCAGGGCTCTGTCTGGCGTGTGAACGGACGTTTGGGCGGGGGCGGCGGCGGGCGGGACAGGGGGGGAGGAGGAGGGGGAAGCGGTGGCAGCTGCGGCTGCGGCGGCGGCTGCACTCCCTTCTGCCACCGCGCAACGCCGCGTCGCTCTGCGTCTGAATGGAGGCGTGAGCGAGTACTCGGAGGCCGCACTGTGCTCGGATGGGGGGGGGGAGTGACGTCACGGTTGGACGCGTACAGCGTGTTGGCGGCGGGGCGGCGGCGGGCGCGACGGTCGGGCGCCGCGAGATAAGGCGGCGCGAAATAGCTCGGGTGTGTACCGAAGTGGAAGGCTGTGGCGAGAGCGGCGTAGGGCACGGCCACCGGATGAGCGCCGTTGCACCACTGCCACTGGCACAGCCGCAGCCAAGGTTTTTCGAAGGTTCTTCGGCCTCCCTGGAAATATTAAAAACACTACTCTCCGGAAAATCCTGATCACTCGTAAAACTAAAATTTTATGTTTCTGTAGAAACCAATATCAAGTATAGTTGTTGTTGTTGTTCGAAACTATAATGAGTGAGATTTCGTTTGGAGAAGAAATTGCAAGTGCCGAAATAAAAACAAAAGGTCTGTCATGCACTGGCACAGCACAGCCAAGGTTCTTTCGAAGGTCTTCGGCTCCTCTGGAATATAAAAACACTACTCCTCCGGGAAATCCTGATCACTCGTAAACTAAATTTATGTGTTTTCTGTAGAAACCAAATATCAATATTGTTGTTGTTGTTCGAAACTATAATGAGTGATGATTTCGTTTGGAGGAAGACATTGCAAGTGCCGCGAATAAAACACAAGGTCTGTCCATGCCACTGGCACATGGAAGCCAAGGTTTCTTTCAAGGTCTTCGGCTCCCTGAAATATTAAAACACACTCCTCGGGAAATCCTGATACTCGTAAAGCTAAATTTATATGTTTTCTGTAGAAAACAAATATCAATATGTTGTTTTTTGGATGTTGTAATAGAGTGAAGTTTCGTTTGGAGAAGACTTGCAAGTGCCGGAAATGAAAAGAAAAGTATTCGTTTGCCATTAAAAGACAAAAATTAAACCCTTTAATCGCGATTGAGGATCAAAATTATTGATAATTCTATTTTAGTTATTTTAATTGATATATTATTTAAATTTTTAAGTTTTCTATGTTTCCGAATGAACAGAGTGTAAGTGCACACTTGAGTTTGTCCCGCCATTCTTAAACTGGAATACATACCCTTTTTTGGTGACTGTGTGTGTGTGTTGTGTGTGTGTGAGAGAGAAAGTGAAAACTCGGGGTAAGGAAGTACGCTCAGCAAAATTTATTTTTCTTTATTTCTCCT
>BOPP01000067.1:2685697-2706610 GCA_017312745.1 Gryllus bimaculatus | reverse complement strand
ATTTCTGAGAAGGCTTCAAGCGAGGAGCGAGGGTTTAGAACAATGATTATAGAATGTTGAATGTAGTTAATCTGAAAATGGTACGATTTGACAACATGATTGTTACAGCCGGAAACGCTTGAACAAATATTTGGAGAAATAAACAGCGTTTAAGAATTTAAAATACAAGATGGAATTCTGAACTACGTCCTTCTTCGCCTCTGTGGGATGGCGCTCGTAGCAAGTAGACCTTGAGGCTGCGCATTTCGCTGATGTCTCCACACGGCAGCATCTCTCTTTCACTTGCGTTGTCACTGCACGCAACTTCGCCGCGTCATAGGGTTTACCATGACTCCGGATCGTACGTTTCGTCATATCTGATCGATCCTTCACACTCTATGGGCAGATATTTGCCTCCTAGGTTCTCGAGAATCTGTTTTATGCACGCGTAGCAAATTCACGAAGAAATAGGGATCTGACAAGTAAAGAAGAGTCACGAAGCCATATGTTGCTCGTATCTTATCACCTTTAGATTCTAGGGTTATTCTGTTTTTCGCTGTGAAAAGGATTGGAAATGACCTCCTCTAACCTGAACAACGTTCACAAATTACGGTAGAATTTTTTCTAGTTATAAATTCTGTATAAAACGTTTTGGAAACATTTACTAATAACGCAAAGAAGGCTTTATAAAAAAACTGCGTTCTGGTTGCCTGACATGAATGCTCAACCATGGATTTAAGTATTTTCCCATCTGCTTAGTTTCAGGGCCAGTGTTACTAAACTGCTCCCGAAATTGTAAAGTAATCTTTCTAATAAATTGTAGTTTCTTTCGAAATGATCAGAATTCATATTCAACGATTACAAGAAATTTTGTCGATAATTTGGTACATCGTGCAAGAGATACCACTTCAAAATATGGGTAACATTTTTTAATATGTATAATTAAAACCCTTGATGAGGCCTGAAGACCAGAACAGGAATCAACGTAAGTACAAAAATAAGTTACTTTCATCAATATACAACCTCTGTTAAACTAAATTAATAAAATGTACCTTCAAAAACGCGAGTATCATTGCAGCATATTGAAAAAGTTTCGTGAAATGACTGTAGAATGTTCTGTGTCGTCTGGAACATTAAATGATGAACAGTAATGCACGATACACCACGAGCCAATAAAAAAATTAACAACAAATATTTCCTATTCCTAACATTTACGACAGTTATGTATTACCTACGTATTCTAAGTACAATGCCGTCCAATGGAAGATAAAATTATAATCATTCACTGTGCATAAGCAAATTCATATTTCTAGTCTCATAGACAAGGCTCCAAATGAAACAATCTGAAGAGAATCAAACTTATAAACATCTTTCCAATATTAAAAAATTGCATTTTTGCAACAGATGTGGTAAAACACGAAAACGCGCCAAATCTCTACATCAACAAAAACGAAAAAGGGTTTAGATATGACGAAGATTCTTTTTTTATCACATTCGTTACATCTTTCCAGGAAACTGCGCCGACAATGCTGTTTTAGGCAGGATATGAAACGTCTCCTTTTGTGTTGCCGAGCAATCTTTGCTCACGTTAAACAAGTGACTCACAGAATTGCATTCCGCTTCGTAATACTGTCAACATCAACGCCGGCATTCATCTCCACCAAAACACCGCCGCCCACACTCGAGTATTAGACCACATCGCATCTACCTATAGTATTATAACATCGTCGTGAAATTTTCCCAGAAAGAATATCAAAATAAACTTCGTTTGTTGGCCTGTTGTCGGCGCAAAAACGCAAATCGCGCGTTCGCCGTCACGCGTGTACAGCGCTTGTGTCGCCGCGCGCGCGACAACGCTCCGAGCGCATTCTACCGGCCACCAAGCGAACTTCGTCGACCTGTCTCTGGCATACAATGAATGGATCACGGAACTTTCCTGCAGGGCGTATTGCGAATTCTGAGAAACAAAATAAATACTCTTATCAGGCTTTCGGAAATATATGACGCTGCTCAAGGCAGTTTCAGTGCATTCCATTACACTCAAGAGCAATGATGATTCTTAAGAAGTAATTTAATGGTTTGTAAACTAATAATTCGTAAAACGTTGAAATACTTTTTCAGGCATTATATACAATTTTATAACTACATGCACTTAATTGATACGAGATTTTACTGTTGAATCATTATTGCTGTAACGTATATTTATTTTATACCGGAAGGTAGATGCGAAGGTCATGGAACACATACCAGCAAGGACTTTCAAGTAAAATAGTATGAGTGATGCTTTAGATAGTTTGTAAAATTTAAAAAACAAACACGCCAATTTTGTTTGATAAAAATGTTTGTTATACTAGAGACCGAACCTCTAAGAATTAATCTTGATTAATAACATAAATATTTATTGTTGTTGATTAGAATAATAGTGAATGCGCACATGTATGTGTCCAGTAATATATATCTCTCAGTATTAAAAGTAGAACAGCTGCCATCAATCAAAAATCAAAGATCAGTATTAGCTCCCGAATCTACCGAGTCTGTTCTTTAAGTTAGGTGTCCAGGTTCATTTCCGCATTTCTCCGTCGTCCGTCCTTCCTAATCCGTGATCTCCCTCTCCAAAAACAGAAAGAAAAGACAAAAAAAAGCCTTCAAAATTCCCACCAGCGAATACGACGAGGTCGACTCCGCTCCCCGCGTGCCCTTTGCAGGAACCCGATCGGATCGCCCGCAAGTAGCGCGGCGGGGGCGGCAGGGGCGATTTCACAAGCGCGTCGGGCCGCGCCGAGCACAGATAGGCGGCGAAGGCCGGCGTTGGCGGCGGCGGCGGCGGCACAGACAGGCCGTGCTGGGCCTAGCCCCGTCGGTGGCGCCGGCTCTACGCCGCCCCGCCGCCCGCGCCCGCCCGCAGTTCCTCTCGCCGCCACGCGTGGCCCACCGCCTGGCGGGCGGCTCCGGAGAGAGACCTCGCCCGCGCGGCCGGCGTGGAGCGTTGCGACTGGTGTGCGATGCAGGTGCGGTGCGTGCGTTGAGGGCCAATAGTGGCGGCACTGTAGGGTGTCAGGGGATGGGGCTGGCTAACGGACGCGAACGGACGCTGCGGATGTCAGGAAGTATGTGACTAGATTGATTGATTGCTTACTAATGATCCGGCGCGGCAATTGGCTAAGTTAATTAGCTCCCGAAGTGTAGTTGCGTTGCCCGTTTTTCTCGAGAGATGATAGTGATCTTTCTTGCTGGATGCGAGTTGCGCCCCCGACCTACCGTCAACTAACGGGTTTTCCCAATCAGGTATCTCCACGCGGGGCACCGCCCAACTAAGCTCCCCGACGATTCTCCCACAAGTGTGGGTAGTGCGTGTAGGAAGTTTAAGTGTGTTAAGAGATATAATAGGACAAGAATGGAAAGGAGGAACGATAGCCTCCCCGCTTGCTAGGATATCTGCACCGTCGGCGACTGACCTAATACCTCCCGTCTGGGCCACTGCAGTGACAACAGTTGATTTACCTCCCCAGCCAACCTCTTCCCGGCGGTCGGGGGAGCAGGTGCCAGGTATGGAGGTGCAGGCAGGTTGTGCCGCGCATGAGCACTGACAACGGAGCGTAGCGGAGGTGGTCGTGAAGCGGGCGGCACAGAACGAGCAGTCGACGAATTGAGCTTGGCGGGCCTTGAGTGTTGCATTGCGGTGCGCGGGATTGAATGAGCCGGGCAATCCGGGCGGAGCGAAGGGGAAGAGGAGCGAGCGGACAAGGCAGGGGTGGAACGAGGTGACATAGCTCGCAGGGTGGCGCGGCGAGGGGAAGCAAGACAAGGCAGTTTAAGAAAGAGAAAAATAATTGGACAAAAGTAGGGTGGATAGGCGGAGCGGGCGCGGTTGAGCGCACGGGAGGAGCGGTGTACGATGGGGGCAGTAGGCGGACGTAGCGAGGCGGGGCGTGTAACGCTGGGACGGGACAAGCAGTATGCAAGAGGGCGGTCGGCGGGCGAGGTGGGGTGGGTCGGAGAGCTTGGCGGAAGGACGGCGACGGCGGGTGGATGGACGGGGCGGACGGGGCGGGAGGGGGCGACGGGCTGTAACGGGCGTGACGGCGAGCAAGCGGAGTGGGCGGGGCGAAAGCGTTGTGTGGGGCCCGAAGTGGGTGGGGCGGGCGGAGCTGAGCCGGCGGCGCGGGGCGGGCGGGCGGGACGGCGGCAGCGCACCGACTGAGGTAAGCCGCATGCGGGGTCAAGGCGCCGCCGTCAACGACCCGGTGTGCCCAGCGCATGCGATATGGGAAGCGCTTCAAGTTAAGTGGGACTTTTTTACCCGACTGCGGAAACCAAGGAGGGTTATATGTTTGGGTGTCGTGTTTGTTTGTTCCCGTTTATCTGTTCAATTAGTCAACCAATTGCAATGAAACAGAGACGAGCAAAGAGCAACAAGTTACTCATAGACAAAAGGATCTGGTTATGGACGTTTCTTCTACCCATGCGTAAATAATCTGAATTGAGGAAAGTATAATAAATATATTATTATATCATATATATATAATATGTCGTCTCTGTTTCATTGCAATTGGAATGCATATTATGCACAATATTGAAAACAGTTTAAATGGCAGTTTCATTTTCACCCTGCTGCAGAAAAGAAAAATCATAATGTATTGAATTTTCACATACGTTTGTTTGGACTCTTATCTTTTTAAATACTGAATGAAATTTATATTAAAAGATGTGATTTTGTCTGCACTTTAACATTCTATCCTTGTGGGCCCCTTCTGTCCCCGAACACACTAGTACGATGTGTTTTCCTTACAAAGTGTAATTCGGAGTAGTTTGTAGGTGACATTGAGGTTGACAGGTTTTTCAAGTTCTCTTGTCTAGGCCTATCTTTTCTGGTATCCTTTGTCGAAGGATAGACTGAAGACTGAAGAAAGACCGAAAGACTGAAGGACATATACCTGCTTTCATTTCACAAATTATGTCAATATACTGGATCGTCCTCAATTTCACGGTGAGAACTTCTTTATCTTCAACCTTTCTCCGAAGAGCATCAACATGTGTGTCATAGACCATCCTGACATCCAGTATCAGAACGGAATGGAAAATTTGAAGTTCTCCTGTCGTTTGCAACACGTTCAACACATTCAGTCACACTGCACGTTTTTACACCATAGTACAGAGAACACACTGTCTCTACTATTATGACATCATCCAAACAATTTCGTATCCGTGACAGTGTTTATAAAAAGTATTTATCGTTCGGAGTTATGAAGTTTTAGTGGTTTTCCATGGTTAAAGATAGAGAGCGATAACTCGCTCTCCCGATCTGCACTTCCAGTTCTCGAAGGAGCTGTTTATTAGGCGGCATTAATATCAGTAGCACTGGTATTAGGTGTTGGCAAAGCAGATGTACGATGAGTCAAGTTATATAAAGGCAAGCAGAGACGAATAAGTCGAATGTGCACCTGCATGTATGTATTGGGGCATCGATTAATTAGTACTTCCGGGTTGCGTCAACTGCTAAGATTAGTCCCGTAAGTTTAGTGCATGATTTAGGCGGGAGGTGGCGGTCCGCTAGAATGAGGAGATCCGGCACCGAACTACATGTAGACTAGCGGGATTTTCCCCAACCAGGTATCTCCAACCAGCGGGGCACCGACCCAGCCGAGGCAAGGTCGAAGTTCCCGACTGGTGTAGTACTGAGGTGCAATATAACTGTGTGTATAAGGAAGGGGTGAGGATAGGACAAGGAAGGAAAGGAAATATCACCCGTTTGTTAGGGTCCGTGGTTCGTTTTTACGGTTTTGCTCGGCATTTGCCTGATGTTGATCGGAGAAACCATCGAAAATTAATGGTCAGAGCTGCCGGATGCTAGAATTCTCCTCCAGGAGCCGAATTCGACACAGCTATATAGCTATAGTCGAAAATCCTGCCGCCGTAGAATCAAACCGTAGACCTCCCGGCCAGAGACACAGTACGCGCTGCCCTGAGTCACCTAAGACGGTGTATGTCGGTGGACGAATGAAGTAGAGCACATGGGCGTCCGGAAGAGCCTCGAAGTGCAAATGCTTTCCCTTTTCTCATACCGAGTCACGCACCCGAGAGGGGAGAGGGGGTCCCATGGTGAGAGCGTAGGCTTCCGCGGCCGGAGTCAGTATTTACTTGGCTGTCCGGGTGACGTCGCGTCCATGGCGAAGGTGCCGACGTTTCGGTCGCCATTCTGCGACTTTCCTCAGGGCGTAATGCCCCGGACAGCCTAGTAAATAGGGTCCCATGGTGCCTTCAAAACTCTCCAGAAGCCAATGATACATTTTCAAAACTATAGTTTTTGCCAATTTTCTACCACGAAAGTCATTCCATATCTCAATTGTGAAAATTATAAATATTAACATTCAGTCAACAAATAAAAATACTTTTTACATTCATCGTAAATGAAAAATGATCTAAAAGAAAACATCAAGTCCGCTGTACACTAAGAAGCCCTCTCGCTCCTTGCGCCTCCGAGAAAAATTTGGGGCATGCTCCTGACATATTCATTACAATTTTGAACATTTCCACGGTAAAATATAAAAAGCAAGCCCCGCGAGGTAGCTGCATAAGCTTTACCGGCGATACCAACGTTAACGGCTTTAACGGTGATACCAACGTTATTCGTTTTGCCTGGTTTAACTCTTAGCAGACGCCACAATCGGCCATGTTAGGTTGCTGATCATGGCCCTGTTATTTTCCAACTGTTATTAATAACCGTTATTACGAGTCGAGTGTTATTCCGGTAACAGTTATTGAAGCAAATCTGTTAAACCCATCTCTAGTTCGCACCGGCCGCAAGCGCCGCGCTGGGGCAGTGGGCGTCGCACGAGCATAGCACGGCGCGCACTTGGGCCGGCGTCGCCACGCGACGTCCGCTTTTGTTCTCCCGCCGCCGCCGCCAAGCTGCGCGGGAATTAACCGTGCCGTCCGAGTGATGGATTGTCGGAGCCGCTGCTGCGCGTCACAGCCGCCGCCGGCCGCCAACGTCGCCACCGGCCGCGCCCGCCCCGTTGACGCGCGTCAACCGGGCGAGACAGGAGAGCGCAGGGTGGTGAAGTATGGTGCCGCGTGAAAAGGGTGCGGCGGTAAAATGTGAGACTGAGACGTGCAGGGAAGCGGCGACAACTGACGTGGCCGAAGGGGCCGTGGACGCGAACAAGAAGCAAGTGCGGGGGAGGAAAAGGAGAAGGAATGCGGATGGGCGGAGTAGGAATGAAGATGGGATGGGGATGGTCATATGGACGGAAACGAAGAGTGTCAGTGAAGAATTGCAAAGGACGAATGAAAAAGGAGGGCGAGCGGCGGGAACAAGTTACAGGTGGGGAGAATGGAGAGATAGGGGAGGGGCTGGGGGAGTAGGCGAGGGCTACGTATGCGGGGGCGGGTGCAGGGAGGAGAACCGTAGAGGTAGGGGATGTGGTGGGGTAGTAACGGAGCAAGAGAGGTGCCTCAAGGCATCTACTGATGTCACTGCAATGCCTCTGACCGGGAGGTCCCAGGCTCGAGTACCGCCAGAGACAAGATTTTCGACACTAGCAACATAGCTAGCCCGAGTACAGTCGCTCTCTAGAGGAGAATTCTAGCGGACGGCTGCTCTGATCGGTAGTTTTCCGTGGTTTCTCCGATCAACATCAGGCGAATATCGCTATAGTACCCTAACAAACGGGCCATGGATCGCGCGCGATCTTTCCTTCCTCTTTCTTGTTACATCCTCACTCCTTACTTACACATACTATAGTGTTATAACACTCGCATGCACTGCACTAACACACATACCCGTAGATCAGTCGGGAGCTTAGAACTTGTTAATCGTGTGCCCTGGTGGTGGGAGATACCTGGTTCAGGAAAACCCTGTTAGCGACGGTAGGTCAGGTCGACGCCGGAT
Organism: Gryllus bimaculatus; assembly: GCA_017312745.1. Classification (NCBI taxonomy): domain Eukaryota; kingdom Metazoa; phylum Arthropoda; class Insecta; order Orthoptera; family Gryllidae; genus Gryllus; species Gryllus bimaculatus. Next base: position 2,698,740 of record BOPP01000067.1, on the reverse strand, counting down.
CTCACCATCCAGCGGGAGAAGATCATTACCTCCTATCGCTTTAAAAGGAATATTCCTACACTTACGGGACTAATGATCTTGACAGTCGACGCGCCTGGAATAACTAATTAAAAGACGAAGAAGAAGAAGAAGAAGAAAAAGAAGAAAAAGAAGAAGAAAAAGAAGAAATAAAGAAGAAGAAGAAGAAGAAGAAGAAGAAGAAGAAAAAGAAGAAGAAAAAAGAAGAAAAAGAAGCAGAAGAAGAAGAAGAAAACGAAGAAGAAGAAAATGAAGAAGAAGAAACAGAAGAACAAAACAGAAGAAGAAAGAGAAGAAGAAGAAAAAGGAGAAAAAGAAGAAGAAAAAGAAGGAGAAAAAGAAGGAGAAAAAGAAGGAGAAAAAGAAGGAGAAAAAGAAGGAGAAAAAGAAGAAGAAAATGAAGAAGAAGAAAATGAAGAAGAAGAAAAAGAAGAAGCAGGAAATGAAGAAGAAGAAGAAAATGAAGAAGAAAATGAAGACGAAGAAAATGTAGACGAAGAAAATGTAGACGAAGAAAATGAAGAAGAAGAAGAAGAAGAAGAAGAAGAAAAAGAAGAAAAAGGAGAAAAAGAAGAACAAGGAAGGGGCAGGGCGGTGGCGCGGAAGCGCGCGGAGCGAGGGCGCGGGCGACAAAGAACGCGCGGGAGGCGCCGAGGTCGAAGGTCGCGCAAGACGTCTCCGCACGGGCGCCGCCCGCAGCACAAGGCCATCCCTCTTGCGCCCGTCTGCGGCCGGGCGCGACCCGCGTGTCGAAGCCTCTCTTCCCAATAACATTAGCGTCAGTTCACATTTCTCATAACGGTAGGCAGCTTCGCGCTTCCTCGTTACTCACCTGCTCCGAGTGATTTACTGGAAAGGTGTGAACTCCCGACGTGATCGACAGACTTAATTATTCGGGTTAGAACTCTTGTTAACTAAGAGAGTATTAGAAAATTACAGATTTATGAATCACTAGTGGCCAGCTACAGCAACAATGCTGCTGAACAAAAAACACCCAAATAGGTTTCGAAAACGTAGCATGAAATCACAAAATACTATCGTATAACACTGCAACAAATTAAATATTTTAATAAAAACATTCTATACGAATACTTCAATAACAGACGATAGTACAGAATCATTTCTTGACAGACCAATGATACAAAAATGATGTTTGTTCCATAACGAGTATTTTCTTATTTATTTTTTCATAAAATCAGGTACTTACTACCCGTCAATTAATGTTTGTTCACAATCACGTGTAATAAAGTTGCGCGAAAATTGTATAAATGAAATAAATAAATCGTCATTAAAAAACAACTTACAATTAATGCAACTAATCTATTTCAATAAATCTGTAAAAACAGAAATGTAATTTTATCATGGTTTAAAGTCATTTTTTACAATGTACATTTGCGAGGTGTAAGACAATGTCATATTTACGTAATTTTACAGGAGAGCTGGTTATATTTAAAGATACATGATGTGTCCTCTGAAAGCAAGTAGACAAGATGTTTTACTTCTTTTAACGTCGTTAATAATGTCTTTTGGACGTAGTTCTCAACACTTCTACGAACACCAATAAAACAAAACTCGGTTAAAATATCCCATCCCCCCCCCAAAAAAGGATATAGTATCGAAGCTTCCTAAAATTCGTAAAACATTGTCAGAGATAATATAATTTCTACTCTATAAGTGATTATTTTCTCAAATATAAAAATAATACAATCTTCAAAAGTTATATCATAACTTCCATATACCAGCATTTTGTATACCTTCCTAATAGTGCAATAATTGCAATGCAAGCTTCATGTTAAGGAATCTAATACTGTTGTCATACACAATAAAACGTATGTTTATGAGCAGGGTAATTATGAGCTGCTGAGTATTTTTTTACTAAAATGACGTTGAAGCAATTTTTCTTTGGGCAGAACTTTCAATGTATCAATAGTATGGATACTTTTCTGTTTCTTGCTAAAATTTATTAACTAAAGAACAAAACAACAATTATGCGCCGCTGGATCAAACGCATTCCGCTTTCAACCACGTTCTCACTAACACGCCATTAAAACACTCATTAATTACAAGTGTTCCTTCCCCGAACAAACGTTATTTTCAAGGGAAGTAAACTTCTCGTGAGGTGCAGCCTCACAAAGGCGCGTAGCTCACTGCCCGTCGGGCCGACAGATCCCAGGCGGGCGTTGGCGACGCCCACGGGGCCCAGAGGACCCCCATTGTGCGCACAGGATGATCCCGAGGATAGAGACGTCCCCTCGCTAATTACCTCCTCTGCAAACACATCGCGCGGCGAAATCAAGGAATTATTTACGGCAGACAGACCAATAAGTTGCCCGCTCCGCTCGGGAGAACACAAAGTCGGGCTGGGGGAGTTTGTGCGCACGCGGTGGCAGCTTTGATGGTGTGGTAGTGGTGGTGATGGTAGTGAAAGTGGTGGAGGTGGTAGTGGTGGTGGTGGTGGTAATGAAGGTTTTGGTGGTGGTAGTGAAGGTGGTGGTCGTGATGGTAGTGATGGTGGAAGTGAAGGTGTTGGTGGTGGTGGTAGTGAAGGTGAAGGTGGTGGTTGTGGTGGTGATGGTGGTGGTAGTGAAAGTGATGTTGGTGGTGGTAGTGAAGGTGGTGGTGGTGGCTGTGGTGGTAGTGAAGGTGGTGGTGGTGGAAGTGAAAGTGATAGTGGTGGTGGTGGTGGAGTGAAGGTGATGGTGGTGGTGGTGGTGGAGTGAAGGTGATGGTGGTGGTGGTGGAAGGGATGGTGCTAACAGGGACGGTGTTCAGTTGACGGTGGGGTGGGGATAAAGGTGTTGGTGGTAATGTTGAATGTGTAGCTAGTGAAGATGTTGGAAGAGTTGGGGTGTGGCTAGTGGTGGTGATGGTGGTATAGGTGCCAGCAGTGTTTCTTATTTCTTGTTATTGTCATGTGTGATGGTGTTAGAGCTCTTGTGGTGTTGGTGTTAGATATGGGGATGGTGATGATGAACCGTTGTGGTGGAAGTGGTGCCGACAGAGAAGACTGCGGTGATGGTGGAGGTTGCTGTTGGTGCGGTAGATGGTATGACTGATAGCGGAGGCGCAGTTGAGTTCAATTGGAGATGGTGTTGGGGATAAAGATGTTGGTGGTAATGTTGAGATATGGCCAGTGGCGCTGTTGACGGGAGTTTTGGTGCCAGAAGTACTGCGTATTTGCGTTATTGTCACTTGTGGTGGAGCTGGTGCTTGTGTGGTGTTGGTGTTAGATATGATGGTAGCGATGGTTGTAGTGTGCTGAAATGGTGGCGACAGCGATGACGCCAGTGATGGTGAAGGTGGCGATTGGGGTGATGTTAAAATGTTGGTGTGAGACTACTGGTGGTGTTGGTTCCAGCAAAGATGCTTGTATGTTAATATTGTAATTTTTGTTGGTGTTGGTGTTAGATATTGTGAGGGAAGCGACGATTGTGGTGCCGGAAGTGGTGGCGACAGTGATGAATGCTGCGATGGTGGAGGAGCCGGTGATGCGGAAATTGATGTGACAGTGGTAGCGGAAGCACTGTTCAGTTGGAGGTGTTCAGTCCAGGTGGAGGTGGGGTTGGGGACCACGGTGTTGGTGGTAATGTTGAAAATGTTGGAATGTATCGCGGTGGTGTTGGGGGTAGTGTTGGTGGTGTTGCCTATTTGTTGTTATTGTCATTTTTGCTGGTGATGTGGTGTTGGTGTTAGACAGGGCTTGATTTCTGGCGGAACGCGCCGGAACGGCGGCGTTCCGATATCTCGGTAAAAAATATTAACTTATAAATATATACCTATTTCTGTTAAATTAATAATTAACGTGGGACGCGTTCCGGGACCTAACATTTCATAAATCAAGCACTGGTGTTAGACACGGAGAAGGTGACAACGATTGTGGTAGCGGAAGAGGAGCCGACAGTGATTAACATTTTATAAACCAAGCACTGGTGTTAGATATCGTGAAAGTGACAACGAATGTGGTAGCGGAAGTGGTGCCGACCGTGATGGTGCCGACAGTGACGGCGGTGCGGTGATGGTGGAGTGGTGTCTGCGTCGGTGGCGGTCTCGGCGGCGGAAGCGGTTTACGTAACCGCGTCCCGCGCGTAGGCGCTCCCTCGGGATCTCAGGGCCACGCGCGGAGGCGGCGCAATTTTCCACCGGCTAAATTGGAGCCGCGATCCGCCAAATCCGAAACGGCTGGCGGCTAACTCGTTTTTAATTCATCGCCGCCAGGAGGAGAGGCACAACCGAATTTCAATTCGATGGTCGGAAATGTCTCGCTCCGCGGCATTGTTTACCACCGCCGGATATACTAATGAATCCTATTTACGCGCCGCATAATGCATAGTTGATCCGCGTACTCGCGCGCGGGCATGGGCCGCGCGCACACGTGCCGCGTCGCGCCGTGAATGGACAAACCAGTTTGTCAGCGGCTCTGAAATATTCCTGCGCCATCCATCCCAAACTGTCATTATCTTCCCGCAACGGCCACTCATATTTCAGGATATGTAAATGGCTCGCAACGCCCTGCGTACGGGGCCGCCCAAGGTGACCCGGTGTCCGCCAGGGGACCCAGCCCATTTCCATTTTCATTCATGCGCCGGGCGACGCCGCCGGCGGCGGCGATCGAGGCGGCGGCGAGGACGGCGACGGTGGACGCTGCGTGCTGGAGGTGCAGAGTCGCGTCGGTCTGGGGATGAGGAGGGGGCGGTGACTGCGGCGGTGTAGAGACGCGGTGGTGATGGAAGTTGGACGCTTGCAAAACTGCCGTGGAGTGGAGGTAGGCGTGGTGTTGTGCGTGGTGGTGGTGGTGGTAGGGATGGTTAGGGTGGTGGCTGGTGGTGCGTGTGGTTGCGATGGTGGTGGCGTGGTGTGGTGGGTGGTGGTGGTGGTTGGAGTGGCGGTGCGTTGGCGTTGACATTGGTGGTGGTGGTGGTAGTGCGGTGCGTTAGCGTTGGCGTTGGCATTGGTGGTGTTGGCGAGTATGCCGGTGTGGCGCGGCGACCCGAGGCGCGACGAGGACGGGCGATGGTGGTCTTGGAGGTGCGGGGTCGGTGCCGGTGACGATGGAGGGGCAGTGACCATGACGGACTCAGACGGTACTGATGGAAGCGGACGGTGTAGAAAACGATTGCGTGGCGATAGGGGCGATGTGGGTGATAGGTGGTAGGGTGATAAGGGTAGTGATGGCGGTGGAGGCAGAAGGTGGTAACGGTGGTGATGGCACGGGTGGGGGGGTGGGTCGGCGTGACGATGACGCGGGCGGTAGATGGTAGCGGTGTGGTGGTGGTGTGGTGGTGTGGTGTGGCAGGTGCGGTTTGACAGTAGCAGCGGGGTGGTGGCGATGGTGATGCTGGCGGGGGTGGCGAGAAATGATGGTGGCCTGTTGGTGACAGTAGCAGAGTCGGGGACGGTGACGATGGAAGGGACGACGGCGCAAAGGCGCTGGTGGTGATGGATGTGAAAACACGAGCAAACAGACTGGGGTGGCGATGGTATTGGTGGCCGTGAGCGTCGGACAATCTGTCCCCTTTCCCTCCCCGATCTCTCTCTTTCTCCCCCTTCCCCTGCTTCCGCGACCCCACGCTCTAATTACGTAATTAGTGCTGGAGAGGAAGGAGCGGCCGGTGGCGAGCGCCTGCGAGCCTCGCCCTTTTACTTCAGTGGCAGCCAGGAGAGATTTTTTGATAACTACATGTTAGCGATGGCGATAAAAGCCTCATGCGTTGTTAAGCGTTTATATACCCTGGAGGGCAACTCGTGCTCAATAATTCCTTTTTGATGACAAGATCCCGCCCTTAATTTTAAGTCCGGTGACAATGTTTTATGCCCTGAGGGTAAATACCTCCACAAAGAACATAAATAATTCTATTGTTCTCATAGGTTTGTTAGCAGTAAATCAAAATAGGAATAACAAACATTTGCAGTATATTTTTAATCGTGAGCGCCATTGTCGTAAAGCAAAAAGCACTGAAAACACATTTTACGATCTGATCAAATGTATGATACATTATGAATACTATTCATGAAGTATCCAACCTTTGAACGATGTTCTGAGTCTGGCTTGTTTCGTGCCTGGGACAATGAACTGTGCAAGGAACTTACCAAGCGCTTCAGAAACCTCAACTTCAAACTTCAACAAACGCGAAGTCGATACGGAATTTGTGGCTTTTAGAATTTGTTGCTTTCAACAAGAACGCTTGCAAGAATCTCAAATGCAATAACAGCTATGAACTCTAAACGTCCTTAAGTTTAGAAGTTTATTATATAAATATTCAGTATATAATCCCCAGTTACTCGTTGATTTACTACCTTTCTCTAGGTCTCGGAAAACAAACTTTCCTTCAACATTCTATAATTTTAATACCACACGAATACAATTACCAAATGCAGGTAGCTTACCGGAGCCAACGAATGGATGCTAGCTCACAAACATAGAACATTTAAGAATATTCTTCTTGGCAGAGCAAACATTCCAGTTGCGAACAGTAGTGTGTTCAACCCAGCCAGCCACTTTGTAGAGTCTGAGAGCCAAATGTACTCACAATTCGTAACAACAATGTGATTGAATGTAGCATAATGTTGAATGTAATGGTTATATCATCAACTGGATTGTGACCAACTTTTTTATGGCGTATGTTTTCTTTTTATATAATTTTATGGGTTTTCGCGGTTAGGTGCTGTAACCTCGCGCTGGCATTCGCGAGTCGCAAACACAGTGGGCTGTAGGGACACCAATCGCAGACAAATTTTCAGTGACGTAATTTATTGATTAATTATTTGGTGTTTCCGGGCGTGTCAACTGCTACGGACATTAATCCCTGAGATGAAGTGCACGAATTTATCAAGGGAGGTGGCTGTATTCTTCTCCCACCGGATTACGGGATTTTCCCCATCCAAGTATCTCCCACTAGCGGGACACCGCCTAAGACGAGACAAGCTCTAAGCTCTTCCTTGATCTTCCTACGAGGTAATGTAGCGCATGGACTTGTAAATGTGTGTAAGTAAGGGGTAAAGTGGGTAAAACTAAATTTGTATTACTAAGCTCCCGAATGGCCTCCGGACGTGTTGTAGTGTAGTGCATGTGAGCAAAGGGTGAGGATATGACTAGGATGAGGAAGGAAAGATCTCGCGCGGTACCGTTTGTTGCGATTCTGCTCGGGTATTCGCCATGTATTGAACGGAGAAAGTACGGATATCTTCCGATCAGAGCAACTTGCTGTTGGAATTTCCACCAGACAGGGGCTGTATTTGACATAGCTAGGTGGCCAGCGTCAAAAATTCTGCCACCGTCGTGGCTTGAACTCTCACCAGGACCTCCCAGTCAGAGGCACTGCACCCTTTTATTTAAAATTCATTTACTTATTTTTCATTTATTTATTTGCCGATTTTTATTCGTTAATCTACTTATTTTGATGTATTTATTTTGAGGCCGCGGAGCCTCATCCGGCCCAGTGTGAGAGTGTCGGCGTGTGGCGGCTTGGCCGTCACACAGAGCGCCAGTCTCCGCTGCGGCTCGAAAGAAGCTTTACGTCTTGTCGTCACTTAGCTCAAGTCAGGGGACATTATGTGGCGTTGCGGCGCTACTAGATTCTACGCATTAAGACACAATGCTCTCACAAATATAGGGCGAAGGTCGCTCAGGAGGACGGACAAGCTGGAACAAAGCCACCTCGTCGCGTGGAACTAAAAAAAATCATACTTTACAGCGGTTTATTTTAAACTGGTCAGACGTGGTATAAGCAAGGTGCGTACAGTGGAAACAAAATTCTTCAGTATTTTACTACAATCGGACGGCTGATCTGAATAGTGCAGGTTTTATTTTCCACGTGTTTTGTTATCAACATTCTGAAACGCACCAAATGTCAAGTAAACACAATTAGCTAATAATAAACCAATTTTCTGAAATTGAAAAAAAAGTGCTACTTCCTTTCAAGCCAACAGAGCAGTACGACGATAAAAATATCATGCTTCCGAATTATAATGACCCCACGTTATTAGGGGATTTCGAACCAATTTACCTCTCGTTCTCGGAGTACATTTTATACTTATGTTCGACGATTTGCATCTTCCTCAATATCAACTTGTGTTGTTTAACATAAAAGCTGCAGAAATTTATAAAAAAATCTTTAGTTTTCTTTTAAAAACAACTCTTAAATGACCTTACGAACACACATTTCTTGAGTAACAAGTAATTATTAATGTCAAGATTTGATAATAATGTTCACTTCAAATAAATAAGGAAACACATACAAAATGGTTGCATTGGGTGTTTGTTACACAGAACATCTTTTCAACATTAGTAATCTAAGCCCAGAGTATGTTTTGGGCATTTCATTTCGTCAATTACTTCTTTAAAACTTTAAAAAAGCAGAGTAACACACGCAGAGCTGCGCTTTTCACATGTAACCACAACTCCGCTCCTATCTGAACACCGCCTGGCACCACCCTATCGGCCCACTCTGTTAATCAACAACTTCGGATGCACTTCACTCCAAGTGCAAGTGGAGGTCCTACCCCAACATGAATATTTCTGGTCATGCGTCGGTCCTTAGAGCCCAGCACGGCCAACCTCTGCAGATTCGCTGGCGATAAACGGCCGGCGAATGCTGTTCCGCGGCACGTGATCGGCACTGGCGATCATCCGGGCGGGAAAAACGGACGCGCCGGGTTACACAACAGCGACACATCGTCGGTTGCTTCAGCGGCGAGGTGCAGGCAGGCCGTGTGAAGGTCAACGCGGTTGGTAGACCTGCTACGCGCGACCTTGCGGCCGGCCGGTTAAGCTTTGTATCTTTTATCACTTCACAACGCAGTACGTTACATCGTTAATGGTACGGAATTAAATGAATCTCTCGGGAAAACTGTTTCTAACATCCACGCAATCAAAATTAAATTTAACAACAAAATTCAGTCAACCGCGGCAAGCTGTGAATGCAACTCAGCTGACTGGCGGAAGAATATTTAGCGGAGAGCGATGCGGTCTTAGGCGACGCTCATCTGATATAGAAGCTGTCATTATAATCGTTCACTGCCCTGAACGCTGTGTACAGTGTGACCCACCGCAGACCGTTGATCGGATACTACCAAACCGCATTTCCATGCACCCCCCTCCGCTAGATGGACCTTTTGCATCGGTTTCCGAAAAGATTTTGGGGAGGGAATATTTTTTTTTTTGTAATTTAAGGTCGCATCAATTGCATTATTGCACTATACGATATGGTAACTGTAATGGTGACTCCCGTGTCCTTTTTTTGTTATTTAAGGACTCATGAACTTCTAGGTCATTAGCGACCACTATTGCTTGTAACGGCGTGGTAACTGTGAGGATGACACGATATGTTGATGATATGGGGCGAAAGCGCGAAAACAAATGCAACCATGCCCGGGACTCGAACCTCTGATCCTTCGGTCCGATGAAGGTTTCGATGAGGGGTGTTTTATTATAAGCTAAATAGGAACCACAAGCAGGAAGCTGCGGCAACAGTTCCTCTGCGTCAACGATGTGGGTTCGAATCTTGCGTAACCTTTTTTTCGCTTTTTGACAGAGACATAGTAAACAATGATAAGCCAACAGTACCCCACACAATCTACTGTAATTCATCACAATTGTTACTGAATAGCAGGAATGCTTTCTCTCTAGTTCGTCGCTCACTATCACTCGAAGAAAAACAATTTTTCAATATTTTTTTTCATTCCAATTACATGTTCATGCTCAAGAAAAAAAAACAGAACAAATACTTTATCCAATCCTGTTCACATCGAATCTAATTACAACTTGTAATTAGTCAACGACATTAATTAGTCAGTTACAAAATCAAGGGACCGCGACATCAGTCAGATCGATTGAGAAATATCAATTTTGGAGAAAATTGGGTTAAGGGTTTAGCCGCTAGCGTTGTTCACAGACGATTTGCTGTCACTCGATTTTTCAGAATCAAAGATCCACAAACCATGGAATCAGGGTACACCACGTTTAAGAGGATTTTTTCTTAATTCAGCAACCAGATTAATCCACTTTTTCTGATAAGAGTTTTTCTGCCGAAAATTCGCAGTTTTTTCGCGTACGTAGAAAGTACAAATCAAATGGCGTGTACTTGGGGTTAAAAATTACTAATTTCTTGGTCTCTGAATGCCGAACTTTTGGCTGGTGAACTGGCTTAAGGTAGGCATCCATAGGCAAAGCGAGGCTTGACAAGGCCGCTTCGCTCCTGTAATGCTGTCTATTGAGAGGGTCAACCGACAGCCAGGATGACGGATGCCACTCCAAATCGAAACGAAATCACGTCCGGAATTTGGTTTCCCACAATGTTACCGGTTTTGCGAACATTGAAATACGTAACAGCGAAGACAGACATAAAAACAGCGATGCAACAAGTAAGGACATGTACCGGCAAACGAGGTTTGGAGATCCTTCGTCGACGCGGTTGTAAATCTGTCCCCGCTGCTACATGCTTAATTGTTCATTTACAACCGGCGCGAGGGAAGCTCGTCTACGTCGCTCGTCCGTGTGTGCCTGTTGCAAGTCGTCCGGTTTTAAATCTGTCGTTTCATTGCACGCCCAACCAGAAACAATGCGGAGATTTACAAACGGCACAAGCCAGGTTGACAAGCGTTACGGTTTCCATAGAGGGCTCTTTAACCCTCCATGGAAAGTTGCAGTTTCAATGTATATTATTGCACTGAATAATGCCAAGGATGGGCTAATACTGCACCGTTAAATAATTAAAATACCACTATTAGTTGAACAAATTGTATACTAATTAAAGAATACTGCCATTACGATACGATTTTAATATTCTAAAATTCAATTAAAATGACATGGTTAGTTTCATCACTTAAATATTAGTCTTTACTTCTTACTCCACTGATGCCATATCTTACTCTCCTGATTCATCATTGTTTTATAAACAAAGTTCACCAGCACAAACAGAAACATTACAGTCAGAAAATTATTGTCATTAATCACATTTCTGCGATTGAAATGAACAATACTAGAACTTAATGTCACTGTCAATTACTACATTACTGGCACAAATATCACTTCCTCTTCTGTTCATGTTTTGTACACAAAGGTAATACATAAACACAAATCACGCTCCAAATGGATAAAATGTACTTGACTGACAATAGAGAAAGTGAACAATGACTTGACATACACACAAGAGAACCGTTACGACAAAGAAAAATTGAAAGGTGTAACCTTAGATGATTTATTGTTATTGTGACATGCACAAGGGTGGACAAAATTTGTCCATCGGCTTAGAATTAAATTGAAAGTCTATCAAATTCTACATATGAAATTTATAAATATAGCTGCTGAAAAATACAAATGAAAAAGAAACATTAAAACTATAATCATAACATAACATAAGACATCTCTATTTTATATACAGAAATACAAAAATAATAAAAGCTAGGTAAACATTGACAAAGTACTGCTAGAACTAGGGATGCGACATTAATGATGATGTTTTCAAAACATCGATGTTTTTTATAGAAACACCGATGTTTGAAACATCGACATAGTAAGTCGATGTTGTTTTTAACATAGATGTTTTGTGTCTGATGTTTTTACATTTTGCTCGATTTTTTGTGAATTAAAAATTCTCAAGATCAAACTCTTGTAAAAGTTAAACTGTGAAATAATATCTTTTGATAGCACTGGCCGTTTATGTATTAGATTAAACAGAAAGGTACGCTAAGACGTTTTTGTACTGATGTTTCCTATGTCTCTCCTTGTATTTCGCTCATGGAGGTGCGTTTTTAACTTTGTTTTCAAGTTAATCTTAATAATTGCCTTCTCTATTATTTCAGTAGTAAACATACCTTTTGCGACTCTCACAGACAAGAAATCTTTATAAATGATATTTCTAAAAGAAGAGAATTTCATGAAGACGTGCCAAATTGCATTTCGACTCTAAAAACATGAAGGCTTTGTTGAGAAAAAAAACTCATCTAAATATTAATTTCAAATGCAAACCGCAACGCTTGACACAATTGTCAAAATTTGTAAAGTTAAATATCGCCTAAACAAAGCATTTCTAGGGATTTAAAACTTAAGAGTCGTTTCTTATGCCGTTGTCTACAGGATACGATATTTTTGGACATTCTATTACATTTTTGCTGGTCCGGCACTTATCGATATTATTCAATACGAACTATATTACTCGGCGCTGGAGGCGATCTTTCTTTGTGACGTCACGCTTGGAATGCTTAAATGTATCTAATTTACATGTATGCTTTCTGTGTACACCGCAGTTTGCGCCGAGTGATTATGTTAGTTTGCATTATCATTCATTCACAATTCAAATAAACATCAATGTTTGAATGGGCGAAATGCAATGCTAGATTGTACGACCTTCTTTTCCTCAGTTTGTTTTAACTATCTTAGATCGATCTATGGAATTCGTGACAGAATTACTAGCAGCCAACTGAGGCACAGACTGATCAATTTATTATATTTTCCAACTTTCTTATCAATTGAAGATGGAGCGTAGTCATGCAGGAACTGTTTACAAACCACTCATTTGTTTGAAAGGATCATTGGTTCTTTACGATCTGCAAGTATTGATCATATCTTATAATACCATTAACTTGTGTATACATTTCAAATGCACATTTTATAAATTCTGAGTAAACTATTCAATTCAATATCACGGTAAATGCGTGGTGCTTTGTGTCATCATTAAAACTCCGATATCACATTGGCACATATAGCATAATATAAAGATGTTTTTCTCGGAATTTATAAAATTATACTTACTTATAACGTTCTGCTTTTCGCCCATTCAAACATTTACAATACTAATTTGGCCACCGCTGCAGCAGAAACCCAATTCCAGCCGAGCGTTCATTCGCACGCACGCCCCCCTGTCGGTCGACTGGCCCGCACAGCACGGGCGCGCGCGTAGGCCGCGCACCTGCGGTCCCCCATCACTTGCAGGCGCCGGGACGCTCGCTGTGCGGCCACCAGCCACGCGCCCGCCCCGCTCGCTCCGCCCTGCCCCGCTCCACCTCACCCCGGCCCGCTCCAACCGCTC
>BOPP01000067.1:2647433-2660953 GCA_017312745.1 Gryllus bimaculatus | reverse complement strand
CACAACACAACTAGGGTCGAGGTCAGGATGTTCGAAAGCTTCCACGAACTGCATGGTCATTCTTGGAAAATTCGTCTGGGACAGACAATCTTTTAAGTATTTCAACATTTGAAACTCCGTAGCCAATTGATGGCTGTAATATCGAAAATTATAAGCACTTTGACTCAATGCGTTTACCTCTAATTATTTTACAGATCTCCACTTGATTTGAAGTTGTTTTCGTAGAAACATGTCATGATGCAGATAAAGTCTAGGAAAAGCAAAATACTGTATATTCTAACGAGCGAAACACCAAAACAAACTTTTCCTTAATTTTCGTTTTACATAGTACTTACATAGTACTTTTTTACATTTTACATAGTATTTTACATAGTACTTACATAGTACGTTCTTCGATATAACTCAAATAGAAAAACGAGAAAGTCATTGACATCCAAAGTTCGTAAATGATACATTTAATAACAAGAAATTATTGACATAGCCTAAAAATAGTGTTGCTAAATTTGTTAACCATTACATAACATTGTGAAAATGCATATATTAGCATATATACAGCATATATACAAGATATAAGAACGCATTAATATAATTTTCTTCTTTTCATAGTACGTGAATTCTACGCAAAATGCAACGTAGCTGCCCAGAAAGAAGAAAAACCTTGAAATCCAATGCAGTCCTGTAGTCATTTACGTAACCACACCTCATGTCAAACCGACGCTCGCGTTCGAACCACGTCCAAAACACACTCCCACCTCTCCTCTCCTTCGAATGGAAGGCGCGTGTCACAACAGATCTTTTTTTCCCGAACACCTGACACGCGGGCGAGCGTTCCTCGGCGCCCCGTTGCTCAATGGGCCGGCGTTCCGGTCGGGCCGGTCCCGCGAAGCGCGGAATTTCCCTGCCCGCATCGCGTATTTGCCAGTCGGTCTCTGGGCCGCGTCTCTCGAGGGGAAGGTTACTTCCGGATCCTCGTTGAAACGTGCATCCCAGCTTCAATGCCTGCGTTCACGAGCTGGAAGACTCGTGGGAAGTAATGGGAAGTGTTCGTTTTCAGAGGATGCGAAGAGTAGGGAGTATTCTAAAATGGTGGGCAAATGTTCGTTTTATTTGTGCACAACCTGGTATGTCAATTAATATGGCGGATTGAGACGAACATAACAGTTTAGTGAACAAAAAATTCGTAAGTAAACCATAATGTTTGCTTGTAAAACAATGAACGTCAATAGAAACTAGTGTGTTTGTAAGTCCCCAAATTTCTCATGTCCTGTCTCAAAAGTCTTTAATTCCTGTCCTGTTTCAAACGTTCTTTACCCTCATCACAATTATGTTTTCGTCCAGTTTCCTTGATCCTTGAACAATTGCTGAGATGGCCCCTTGTTTTGTTTCTGGACATAAATGTAACTTCCAATTAACGTCTCCCCGTAGCCGTTTATAACTGGTTTTCACGTAAAAAATATGTAACACTTGTAGCTAGAATGGATATATAGGTAAGCAGACCAAGCAGGGCTTAGGCCTCCTTCTACATAGGGACCCTCTTAAATTTATTAAACAAAAATTTACATTACTTCATACATTTTCACAAATACTCTTATAAATGGAAAATACGATAGTTTGTTTTTATATTCAATTTAATTACGTAAATATTATTACGTAATATTTATTACGTATTATAATTATAATATATATAATATAATTATAATAATAATTATTATTACTGATATTGCAATTAATTATATATATTGTTAATATTATTTATTATATTTTATCAGACTTGTTTAATTCAATGTGGGATTTGGTTTCTTCCTCTCTTCAAGGAATATCTACGAAGGAATTTATGATTACCTAAGATATCAATAGAGCCAAAACAATACTTTAAGACACTCACCACCACTAACATACAAATAAAGAAAGGAACATATTGAACAAAGCCTATCAAAGAAAAGTATCAATAAATTGACCAATTCAAACTTGAGATAAATGAAAAGTAGATCCCAACACAAAGACGATAATTTGAACTACTACGGCAGTGTGATAGACATGACCATATTGACTTCAAGGTGTTTTGAAGGAGGTTTGGAAGAAAAAGTGCCTTGATGATGTGTGATGAAATTATTAATTTTATATTAAGATTGATTGTTCTTTGCCATTTGGTGAAGAAAAATCTCAATTTGCATCAGAACGTCTCTGACAGTGTTTATTACTCCAGGAGGGCGTGACTCCCTCTTACCATACGCAAATTCAGGAAAGTTTTACCTGAATTTCTCACATCGCGACGAGCATGTAAAGCCGGTTTCTCATTTAAGGTCACGACCGCTTCCTTCCCCCATCATCTTTATTCGGCACACGTTCCCCCACACACAACTCAATCTCTCGGGGCATGTTTATACATGGCCTGCGGGCGGGTATGCACATCGGCGGGCATACACTCGCGGACTAATGAGCAATGCGCAGAATACTGATTGTGTGGGGTCTCAATTACGCACTTCTCACAGTAACATCGTCCATTAACGAAATCTCTCAGAAAATTACCAAGTTCCATATTTGCATATGAATAAACACACTATAGAAGATATTCGTCAAAGTGTTATTTTTATTACACCAGTCACAATTATTTACACTTAGTAACATGCAATCGAACTGCGATCTATTCGTTTTTTGTCCAGTCTTTGTAACTAGTTGAATATGTGGCGCCGATACTTTAAACTGTTTTAAAAATATTTTCATACGTTCACAATTTCTATAGTCCAAGTTCTAAATAAAAAGAAACTTTAAACATACAGTTGTCTGCTTCTTTCATCTTCAGACGTAGTACGTAAAAAATAATACATTAAGAATAAAAATTAAATAATAAAAAAAATTAAAATATAAGTGGTCGCAACTTTTCTTGTTGAATGTTCTTATGGCTACTACCCACCCCAACAAACAGTGTCACGGGCAAATGTGGTTCAGAGCATCAACTCAGTACCTCTGAACGGAGACACTAGGGTTCGACTCCCAACAGTGGCAGGATTTTTGAGACCAACTTAACAGCTAGGTCGAATACAACCACTACCTCGCGGAGCATTCTAGCGGCCGGCTGTTCTGACCGGTAGTTCTACGTGGTTTCTACGATCAATACCAGGCGAATGCCAGAGTACTACCCTAACAAACGGGCCACGGACCGCCCGTGATTTTTCCTTCCTCTTCCTTGCCCTTTCCTCACCCATTCTCTACATGCATAAATACACACACACACACACACTACACTACCAGACTTGTCGGGAAACCAATCTGGAGCTTAGAGCTTGATACGGCTGGGGCGGTGCCACATTGGCGGGAGATACCTGGTAGGGGAAAATCCCTGCAAGCCGACATAGTTCGACGCCGGATCTCGCCAGCCAGCGGGAAAAAATGCACTCCACTTACGGGACTAATGACCTTAGCAGTTGACGCTCCCTATATCACTAATCTACCAAAGCATACGGCGTAACAGAACCTACTCCGAGTTCTCCAAGAACTGAAGAGTACATTATTTCAGTGTATTATGAGGCGGCTTCTTAAAATTAAATTTGAACATCGGCAAACTCCTGTTCTACAACACGCCGTTTCGTTATTACATATCGTGTATAATTTTGTAATTGAAATTGAACTACAAAGGGGGCATTCTCCCTTTGGCACAAACGTTATGCTTCAGACAACAAAGTTATACTGAAAACGGTAATTATCGTACAGGAGGCAACGTTGCCTATGAACTTTTTCTTTCCAGGAGATCCAAATTCAGCACTGTATATTGTAAACAGTGGCGTCCCGGCGATACAATCTCTAGCGACTTGTGATGTTCTTCGACTGGGTGGCGTGGGCCGCTTCATTGGCGTCACATTTATCTATAATCACAGCTGATTATGGAGACGACCGAGAAAATGGCCCTGAGGAACCTAGTTCGCGCATCCACCTCTAGATCGCGCTAAAAACTCAAAAAGACATGTTTGGAGAATTTCTTAGAATCTACTGAATGTATCCGCCAGCAAATCATCAGTTACCCACTAGGAGACCGAGACTTCGATCAAATGACACCTCGTATGTCACGATTATTGGACGGGAAGGGGTCTAAGCGTGAGAGATAGACGCTCGTCATACGGACGGACGCAGGTTACTCGAATACAAGGGTCCTCGGATATAAGGATGAGTGTTTTGTGGCTCGTATAATTAGCCAACTCAAATGCAATTACCAATCGAAGTAATTTAAAAATATTTTGATTATTTCTAGAACACACACTATATTTTGAATATTACGGTTTCTGATTGCGTACCCAAGACTACACATCTTGATTCAGATTAAATGCTGCAAGAAATAATGGAAGCTCTAATTTGAGTTTTTCTTTGCACTACAATTTCAGATCCAATTCATATCCAGAATAAAAAAAACCTGAGCAGAAGTGTCCGTTGTTAGCAGCCCTGCTCATATCCCTCACATATTCAGAATCACACTTGCTCGGCTACCATTGTCTGCGAGTTGTTCACATATCCGTTACCGGACGACTTCACTTTGTAACCTGACAGTCGGCAGCACCCCTGCCCTTTCAAAGAAAGGCCCGTGAGGTACCCACTCCAAATAACACATTACTTCATCGCACGTGCCCAGGTCCACATATCATACCCCAGCTGCCTGTCCGTCTGAGAAGTTAAGAGCCGTCCTTTGCACACCCGGGGTGCCTCCGCGTTGCATCACTCGACGAACGCAAACACGTTCTCAACCGTAATTTAACTCGGCCGGTTATAACACTATTCTTCTTGTTGATATGCAGTGTTTACAGAGCAGAAGCCGGAGAACGCTTTCTAAACCCCCAACAGGAGACAGCGCTGGGAGCTGACGAATGGACCCAAAACAAACCCCCCGCGGAGGGGGAACAGCTGCGCCGGGGTGGGGCGGGGGGGGGGGGAGCCGACTTTCAAAGTCGGGTTAATAAGGGGCTTGACGAAATTCATTAACATTTTAAAATTATGATGCGCCGACAAGGGCTGACAGGAGCCTTGGCGGCGCCTCTTCGGGCGGCCGACACAATACTTGTCCGCGCTGTATGAATAATCTGAGCCGCGTCGTCTCGCGATCGCCGCTGGCTGGCTGGCTGCCGTCCAGAGCGTCGCGTCGGGCTGGGAGTGGGAGGCGGCGACGGAGAGCGATGCGCTGGCGAGAGGCGGGTGGGGATGCATTTGTGGCGGAGGCGAAGGAAGGGCTGGAGAGGGGTGAGCGATTTGCTAGGGGGGCCAAGGGCAGGGAGCAATGGGCGTGGGCCAGCGAGTGGACGAGACGGGCAGTGGTGTGGTTCGGCGTCAGGGTAGGAAGAGACGAGGGGAAAACGTGGCGGCGGAGAGGGATGGGAGATGGCAAGGAGGGAATGGGGGGGTAAAGGGTGGAAATATAACTCAGACACTCTGGAAGGAGTAGAGAAAAGACGAGGAAGGGCAATCTGGCAAGTTACGAGGCGTGGGGCCTGGAGAAGGGAGTGGGAGAGGAACGAAGAGTATCAAGGGTGGACTCGAAAGACAAAATGCAAGGGGGAAAGCGAAGAAGCGCGAAAAGGAGGGCGAGGGTGCGAATGCGTAGCATGGGAAGAGAGGGGTCTGAAGGGGTAGGCGTTGGGGAGCTTGGGGAGGGGCAGAGGCGATGCGGGAGGTAGTGGGGAGAAGGAGCGGGGGGAAGAGGAGGGTGGACGGTGAATAACACAGTCGGTGGGAGAAGGGTCGTTGGGAGAGCGGGGGTGGGAGGGAACAGATGAGTTCGGCGGGATGCCCCACTCCCACCACCACACGCGTTACGTGGCCTAAGTTGGCGTGCCGCAGGGACATACCACCGTTTTCTAATAATTTGGGTGCTACCGCCCCCGAAATGGAGCCACACGGGCGCACTATTTCCGATTTACGGATTCAGTCTGTTCGTACACAGACGCTCTAGGTCCCATGAACTTTACCCTACACTCTACAGCAATGTCAATGATATCTCCATGTAACATTAACACTACAACACGTTCTATAGCTCTGAGTTCTCGATACTTCCTAAAAAACAGCTTTGCAACCACTGCTTCTTTAGTTCGCCTGTATCATTTGAAATCTTTTAAAATTAGGCATGCCGTTATCTACTTCAGAATCAAATCAGGGTTCACATTTACGAAAGAGGTTAGTAGTCTCCCAAGGTCATCACTAACACACAATGAAAGATGGACGTCTGTCTATTAAATATTAAATTCATCACACCCTTATAAAACGAAGCGTATCACAATCACAGCGGGAGTTTCATTTACACATTAATTGCAATTCATATCCATATTTACATATCTCCGCTCTAGAAGTAATGAATTCCAGATGAGAAATGAAACTTTTAATGAATTTTCTTATAGTGATGAAGATTAAGAACTCCTGAAATTTCTTGTCCGGGGCAAACATTATTACTTTTTATCTTCTTCACGCTTTTCCATCCCATGTGCACAAACAAGAAAAATTGGAGCGTTCTCCAATAAAGTGGTTTAAGATAAGATTAAAAAAACAAAAAACAAACAAATAGAACATCAACAACGAACAAATGAAAAAACGGACATTCAAACAAAATATAATACTAGATCCACCTAATCTGTTCACATCTCCTCTCCAAGGACATCTATCAAACTCTCGACTCGCAGACTGCCGTAGCTAAGTCTGATACTAAGCCTGCAAAACAAACTGCATCGCCCAACAGCAAGTGCATTGGACGCCACGTCTGCGCTAAACCGTGGGCCCTTATTCACACGAATGCTGGGAAGTTCACCCAACAGATGACCTGTACTGAAAAAATGTTTGCAACCACCAGATTCCTACTTGCTGCATTGAAGCAGTTAGTGCAAAACAAACAAGTCTTCAGATTATTGTAGCCTCTTGGACATTTATTCCGGTTCACTTAAACAGGAATCAGTTCAATCCAATAGTTCTGCTTTCATGAAACATATTCACGACAACTATGCTAACATTGTTGGGCGTTTTAGATTTATTGTCAGTGGAAGAAAAGAGAGCAGATTTGGGGACAATTACCGATCCAATCAGCGAAATTCGCGCTTCCAATAACGACCACAAAATTATTACTAGGTAACGCAAGAAAAAAATACTACCTTGCTTTCGGGAATAGTTGGGAATTACCCTTGTTTTATGAATCAAATTGGGTTAACAGAAACATTTTAGAAAAGTTATGGAACTAGTATTGCTACAACAGCTATACATTCTCATATCATTTTTAAATTTGCAATTTTCGAAAATTCAGAGTTCAACGAAAATAGGACCCGCGCCATTATTTTAAGCGTGATTTCTTCTATTCGTGTTTAAAAAGTAGGAGCGGTTTTTGAGTCTGCCTGATGGTGGGTTGGAAAGACGTCACCACTGCGTTCTTCACATGCGGTTACACCGGGACCGAAGTGACCTACAAACCCCACATTGAGGCGATCTCACCGCGGTGTCCTGTAGCCTGAGAATCAATCAATGGGAGCCACGGCGCAAATAGGCTGCTTGCGGGGCCTTGTGCGACTGGCGTCGGGCCATTACGAGGGTGTCCCGTCGCGCGAACGCCGGTGGCGCCGCCAAGTGGGGCGTCGGTGAAGCGCGACCGCCACATCGCACGCCGCCGGCCCGCTTGGCGCAGCAGTTGTTTCGGCGATTCAAGGAGAAAGTACAGAATTGTACTTCACCCCACACTGACAAAAATGACATTCAATTTAATGAGGATTAATCTATTGGACATGAAACTTAATGTAACCTTAAACATTAAAAACAGCTTAACACATTTGTGAATTAAATAATGAGGTTTTCCTGTGTACACTGCTTTTCATCTTTCACATCGTATATTCATAATCACCAGTCCATCAAGATCATTCATTCATTCCTTCCAGATATGATCATACAGCTTTGACTCTTACATCCTAATGTACATGTGTACATTAAATTTAAAGTACGTTCATGATAATTACGTTAATGTACATTTCATGACGGTGCAGGAGTGCAACCAACTAGCGTTCAAGAGCTGCAAAACAATTGGTGGGCTCTGACTGAGAGATAATTCAGACAAATGGCAGGGTATTCGATCCAGTTCTAAATGTAACACGGAAGTCGAATAACAAGATTATTCCTTTGAATGCGAGTTTTTATGAGCTGTCGTTGTTTCTAATACGAGCCACACTTCTACTCCTATTTTTTTACCTAACGAATTATCCTTCCCCGAGACTGTGATCTTCATCTCAAGACGACATTTCAGCCAAGATGTATTTTATTCTTAAGTGTCCACGAAGGTGGGGCGAAATAGGATATACGATTTTTCTGAAATTGTAAACTGCAATTTAAAATGACTAAAAACCACTATTCAGAGCAACTTTCACGATAGAGATGGGACCGACCAATGATTTCATTTAAAATGACAGCAATTCGATGAATCCGGTAAACTGATTTTGACATTTGTGAAAAAATTGATAGTAGGCTTTCAAAGGCGCACCATTGGAAGTTGAATCTAATAATAGTTCCGATCGCAAAGATTTAATACGATTATTATGATTCTTGTCCAAATTAAGATGAAAATTAATGGGAGTTTGTAAAGGTATGTAGGTATTGCTTTCGCACTTCGGATTCCGATCAGGGATCTTGTAATGGTGAGTCACTAAACAAGAACAAAGACGATGAAATGATAGCATATGTTATGTGACACGAATTAATAACTCATTAAGGTGAATCAATGAATAAATTAGTCAATGAGAGAGAAAGAGGCCTACATTCCATGATTCAATTTACTGGGGCGAGGGGTCACTGCCTAGAAAGGAGATGATAACAAAGGTTAATTGCCACAGATCACGTCCAAGACACGCTGTCTCAATAGGCTGGAAGAAATGGATATTTCTAACACGTAGGATTGAAGTAATAATGAACGAGAAAAATTAGGCCTAACAATCACAATTTGAACGTATACCCCTAAAGGATTTTCCCTTATTGCCAACTGTTACAATATTTAAAATAGAAGGAACCAAGTAATAGGGCACTCGTTAATTTCATTCAAACATTCAATTTCTTTAGCTTATTTAATATAAATCTTATTGTTGATGAATTACAAAATATCTTGTAGACCTTTTGAAAGCGATTTGGAGTTGATAGTATGTTATGGTTCCTTCCGTAATGAATTATGTCTCGAATATAAAGAAGTACAATGAAGACGCTGAATAACAGAGAACAAGATAAGCTCCTTTAGACATACGGTATATAAGAAAGCGTAAAAAATCCCCACATGGTACTCGAGTAGAAAGTTCTTAGGAGGGAGATGGGGTCACTACATTCCAGATTGTAACTGCTCGTAAGTACTATTTTAACTACCCGTGGAAAAAGTGTAGTACTTCTATGCTATGGCATGTAACGAGGGCAACTGCCTCTAGTTGTGTGTGAGCGTGTGTTAGGTTCGATAAGGTTCGGTTAGGACGGGAAGCAAACTTCCAGAGTCCTGTTTTCTTAGAGGGACTGCGTACACATGATCATTGTTTTAAATATTTTTTAAACAATATTATTGACTTACAAACGCAATTTTCTTTTGGAAAAGGAAAAAAAATAACACCTTTTTTTACAATAATTCCACGCAATGTTCTTCATAGCAGTCGCATATGCCTGTCTAGACTCCTATATGACTTCATAAGGTTAAAAAATAGGCATTTAAGAATTGTTTATTTCAGAGGTTTACTTCGAGTAACTCTTTTCAGAAGCCCAACTACGATCCGTTCTCCGCTAAAGAAGCCATTTGTTTAATACATAAGTAATTTGGCATACCGTTTCAAAGCCACCATAAATTAAAAATGATGTCATGGTGTTTAATAACATTAATGATCTCAAAAGAACTATATTCATGGCCGCATTGAATTTAATACCAGCATTATGTGCCCTGCACGCATGTTTAACATTTGCATCCATCAACGCAGCCCTTGTATGTAAATGGCCATAAGGTCCTCTCCGCAGTAAATCTTTCGCTGCGGCGCGGCGCGATGAGGCTTTGACTGTTAGCGCTCCTGGTGGACGCGAGTGCACGTCCGAAGGTCAGCTGCCGCGTGCAGAGCCCACGACACGCCGCCACCGCCGCCAGAGGAGCTGAGCTATGCGTTCAAGAGCCCTTCAGCTCCGGCGGACACAGCGCGGAATATCGCTCGGGCCCGCTTCAAGTGGTGTTTAGAGCTAGTCCGCCTCACAGCCACCGCGAACGGCTGACAACGAGTGGAGGCGCGAGCGGTCTCTGTCGCGGCTTGGCCGGATGCCACGTGGAAATATTCCAACCGCTCTTTTTTTCCAGCATTGGCAGCCGCGAGAATTGAAAATTAAGCATGTTATCTCCAGGTATAATAACAATGGAGAGGGACACGTTATTTGGAGCTTACAACATGCATGGCATAATATCTGAATGTGATAAGGGAACAAATTACTTCATACGTTTCAAACACCAGTATGGACAATTCCACAAGACTTTGATTGATCCAAACAAGATTTATTACAGTGACTCTCAGGTATGACAGTGAATCACACACATTATGAAAATAATGTCTTCAAAAAACAGAAATCCAACGCACATTCGTAAGTCAACGTAGTCGCAATTCCGTTATTTTATTTTATTCAGCTATTACTCCATAAGAGCCTATTAGTTAGACGTCAGAAGAGTCAAATCCGTAAAAAAATATGTACTGTATTGCATTTAACAACCATTTTCTAGTAATTTACTATCTTCTAATTTAATGGACAACAAGCTAATTTGAAATGAAAACAACAAAATTACGAGACCAACACAAAACACAGGATATAAAATGCATCATGTAAACCACCAGGGTGCCACCGAACGGTAGGCTCTGAGCCCTCATAAATTCGCGCCGGCTCAAGGTAGCCGTGTCGCGCGCGGACAGGGCGGGCGCGGGCGCGGGCGCAGAGGTTGGTACTCACCGTGGGCGTGGGCGCGCTGCGCAGGAAGCTGGCTTTGGCGGCGGCGCCGGCGCCGGGAGCGTGGCTGCCCTGCAACACAAGAGGCGCCGTCAGCCATAAATCAGGGCTCCGCGCCCGACCCGCCTCGCGGGCACCGCGGGGCGGCGGCGGGAATGGCATTGGGGGCGTTCAGGGCACCGGCGGAAGTGGACGCTGGGAGCATTGGGGGCGTTAAGGGAGTTGGAGGGCGTAAACCCGAGGATACATGGGTTTTATTAACGGGTTAGATGGTACAGCGGTTAGCGTATCGCTGTTGCACCTAAATTTACGAATTCAAACCCGATTGAAGCGTGGATTTTTATGGGTGAAAAACTCCTTCGTACGTTTTCCTTCGAAGGGAAGTAAAGCCGGCTGTCCCATGTTGTAGATTTACTGCATGCAATAGAACCTCAAGCCTACAAGCCTGTGAGCTAAATTAAAAAAAAAATTGTCTGTTTCGGCACTCGAGTAAACAGTCTTTCTCCGCTAGATTGTGAAAGTAGCGTAGTCAAATTTGCGTGGTGAGACAGAAGGGGTCTCGCCAGGTAAAATAAAGCATTAACTAACTATAGCTAATATGGATCCGGATAACTACATGAATGCATATGCAGGGCCTCTGAGGACCTGTGCAATACACTCGATAATTGCACATACTTTTTTTATTAATAACTTCATTTCTTAATAATTTAGCAGTGGCAGTGACTGCGGTGATGGAAAAGCGCTGATCGATCGAGAGGGATTGAGACCAGATCGAAAGTGGAGAGGATGACGAACGACGTTGGCAGAAGCGACCGGAGACCTAGTGACAGCTTCGGCGTCTGCTGTGTCTGAGACCAAGATACGAAGGGAAGGGGGCGGAGGTGGCGGGGCTACGACAGGGGCAGGGGGTGATGGCGGTAGGAATGGTTGCGGCGTGGGCAGCAAGGGGGGGAGGGGATGCTGGCGGGGAAGTTTGGAACAACGGGGCGGCGATGATGGTTGCGACGTTGGTTGGGGCGATGGCGGTGGCTGCTGCAGTAGGCGGAGAGATGTGTGCACCTTCTCGACACACAGGCCCCGCCCTGAGGCATTGGAAAGGAAAACGAAGACTACTGGTTTACGTCGCTGCTTCCACTGGGCGCACAATAAACAGACCGCTCTGGAGCACTTCACGACAGACGCATTTGCTGTCACTGCTGTGGCTACCACGTCAGTCAAGAGATATAGTGATCTCCGTTGCCTCTCGGTCACTCCTGTAAACCTTTGTTCGCCGAATATATTTGGAGATGTTCACTCATTCATTCATTCATTCATTCATTGAGAACTCGTAGAGTAAATATATTACAACAGTCCTTGAAGATATATTTGGATACTGTAATATTCTTTTCAATGACATCAACAATGAATTATACTTCGAAAACAATAAAGAATTTGCATGTACTAAACCAAAAGAATATGAAAGTAATATTTTAATACTAAGATTGATATTTAATTATTTCAGACTCTTTTATATCATTAACATCACAGATAAGTCCAGACATTTTTCGTAGCAGTTAAAATGTTTATACTCATTTAAACCTACACAGTAAATTAACTGAAGAAAACTAGGAAACTAATAAACGTGTCTCTAAAACCCGAATGCATCATATATTTATATAATATCTTCAAGTTTACAGCAGGAAGGTAAATATGGTACACAATAATTGAGAAGTTATCGTTCAAGATCGCTCTCTAGTATACTATGGTAACAGTATAATATTATAGAAAATAACTGCATACAAAACTGTGATTATCCACAGGCGTATTGCCTCGCGTTTTATCTGCCCGACCAAAAAAAAACAACCTTTTTTCCATTATATCGTATTTTATATAATACCAACGTAAAAAAGGGTGTTTCGTTCCCAACTCATTGCATGACTTGTCATACGCTCTCCTAGCCGTAGTGAGATTAGAACGGTAATCGACTACCATTATTTTTATATAAACAGAAATTTGCGTGGTCAGACGGGAGAGCGGGCCCGATGGCCCGAGTCTCGCCACGTAAAATAAGGCATCAATTCGCTGCAATTCAATTCAATTATCTAAGGATTTCAGGAACCTCTCGAAGTTCTCACGGAAACTTCGCGCGCAGATTTTCTGGCGTCGAAGCGCGGGGCTGCTGCCGCTCCACTTACGCGCCTTTACAAATACACACACCGTTCGCACAATGTAGCACATACATCACTCGGGACGTACCAACAGTTTCTCCTCCAGCTTTACCCACACGCAAGTCAAGGCGGCACGATCCGTGTCTCGACCCCTGTAAACAGGACGAGACGTGCGGGTATACACGCGGCAACACACGTTCGGCTGTCAAACAGTTACAGTTAGCCTCAAAGAAAAATTCCTCCGGAATCATTTCGGAAGCAAAACCCATCCTTCTTAACACATTATTTTATGATCGCCAAATCGCAAAACTAGGTCGCCTTGTTTATTGGCGTAGCGACCAGGAACACGCCTGTAAAACATCGAACTTTTCAACAGAACGGAAAGCTAAAACACGCGCCCGCCCGCACGTGAATGAGTCACGGGTGGGTGGG
>BOPP01000067.1:2636798-2647420 GCA_017312745.1 Gryllus bimaculatus | reverse complement strand
GTGAGGGGAGTGGGGGGGGGCGCTAAATCCGAAATAGCCCGCGGCTCCCGCGGTCACGCCCCGGAGGCAGGGGTGGACAATATAGGCGCCCTCGGGAGTCGAGTTGGTTGCAAGGGGTGAGGATCGTTCGTTCCTTCGTCTCTCGTAGTGGGAAGGACAATGCAGCCAGGTTCCTGAACCGCGACTCGGGAGGTTTAGAAGAGTTGCGGGTGGTTGTTGGCTCTCGCGGTCATTCCTTCATAATGTGGTGCGGTGGAAGTAATGTGGAGAGACACTCCGACACCAGGTTTCGAGTAAATTAGAAGGGACGCGGATAATCCACGTTTACTCCCTCGAAGAGACAGCTAAGAAAGTCAGTTTCGTTCAAATCATGACGTGATATTGCAAACATCTCCGTGGATTTGTAGCTAATGTTCCTAGCCAATGATTTGGAAGCTCAAATACGGAGGTACGGTTCTTCATGATTTGTTCCACAGAAATAGAAGTAAGCACGGAGTGCAATCAGGATCTTCAGTAAAATCTGAGTTGCGACTACAATATAAACATCAATGACCTCAAATATCGGTTAAGGTGACCACGTTACAAGCCTCCCTGGTCAACAGAGAAAGCAAGTCGATAGAATATCCATTAGTCACTTAATGAATCTGTACATACTTAGTTACTTTATATCTGATGCAATTATTAATATTTGGGTAAAGGTAGAGGTGAAAATAATAAAAAAGAAGCTGACGGAATATTCTGCAGAAAGAATAGAATTTGTTTAAAAATTATCTTCGTACTTGATATGATTAATCTTACAAGTAGTAGGCTACAATGCTTTAGAACTAGGTTATTTCTCTTTGCTTTTGTTTTCAAAACTAGCCCTTCTATTCAAAATGTCTTTCTTTCTAAAGATATGTTTCCATCTCTCTAAAATATTTCAATGAATTATCTGCACTAATCATTATCGTTAATGTACTACAATCGGCAAATTATATTTTCTTTTACATTATAATGAAATAGCAGATAAATTGCCCGTAATGTGTGAATAAATTTCTTGATAAAAGCAGAAATTGACATCGAAAATTATCGTCAGGAGTAAACTAAACGATGGAATGTGTAAATGTTGGGAATAACAACGCATTATGTAAAAACAATCTTATGAAATAAAATCATAAACTTCCCAATACACATTACTCTTCACATCAAGTTTCTTTCCGAGAGTGCCAACGTCCCACAAAGCATTCGACCAAAACAACATCGATAATTCTGTTGCTTTGGTCTCAATAGCTTTGGAGAACAAAGAAGCGCTGACTGAGTCGTTCCAAGACTTGATAAGACGAGATTCGGAGGCGCCTCTGACGAGGAAAGCGGCAGCGCATGACAGCCGCAAAACAAAATGAGTGTTGATCTCAATTAATAAATCTCTCTGTAATAAGGACAGTTTATGACACTATGAATCAATCGAAATTAATGCCAAACGACTGTGAGTATCTAAACTCGCATTGGTGCAAAGGATATTTTTCTCTTGTTATCGCTTTTTTGCACTATCTTGTCACATTCCAAACTTCCAACAGCAAAAACATAATTTATGTAAATATTTATCATATCAGTTAATTTATACAAGCACGAAAATTAGCAAAAAAATATATTTATTTTCTTTCCCTGATTATTCATAACCAAATATCCTATATGCGGGAATTTAAAGGCAAATAACCATATGTGTATAATGAGATATGAAACTCAAAAATAAAAAAATATTTTAATAAGCTAATAAATACTTAATACATTATATATTTTATATAAATACTAATCATAAATTTCAAAATAACTGTACCCTCCCAACTGGGGATTTCATTTACACTGTAATACAACGAACACGTTTAGAGTACAACAAGTTATAGAAATAAAAACAAAAGATACCACATTTTCAAATATGCACACATACTTATGCTGGTATAACTGGTTTGTTAAGATTGGAGATGATAAGATAAAAATGATGATGGAAAGATTGTCCGCAGGTCCGTGGCCCGTTGCACAGGGTACTGTTCAAGCATTCACCTGGAAGTTATCAAGGCAACTGCGGAAACCTCTCATCATAACAATCGGGTTATGAATCCGAAAGATTCACAAACTCAATGACGTCCAACCCAGCACATCAACCGTTGACACCCTAACGGGATCAAACCCGCGACTTCTCTATCGCCTACACGGTCGCCCTTGAGGCGTCGCTCGCCGCTACCGTTGGCTCCGAGGTGACTAATGGCCGCCGAAATCCCGTTCGGCCGGAAAACAATGGAGCGCAAAGCGCGCGTGGGAGCGTCCTCCCGGGTTGGTGTTGGGCGCGTCCAAGCGGGTCTTCGCGTCGCAGCCCCTAAACAACGCAATCGCGTCCCCTCCCTCCAGAGACCATCACATCTTCCTTCTGCAGCACAGGTCTGAGCTAGTCTTCGTTCCCCGAAGCGCATGTCTGGGCTACCAGGAGGCGGCCGCGGCGAGGCAGGAGCGCGGGCAGAAATATCGGTGGACACTGTCACTGAGCGTCGAGAGCCGCTGAGGTGAAAGCGACGGACGCCGTTGCCGAAACCGCAACCCGCAAAGCGCTGCGGCTTCACTGGCTCTCTTTACCCCGGCTTCCTTGTGCCAATCAATTTTAATTTTAATTTTTTTTTCTTTGTATTCAACATTTAAGAAGCGTGGATTCGGACTTGTTCTGGCTGGGGCGGTGGCCGCTGGTGGGACATACCTTATTGGAGAAAAATCCCACAAGCTGACGATCAGGTCGGCGCTATATCTCACCATTCAGCAGAGGAAGATCACAGCCAACTTTCACGATAAAAACACGCATTACACTTATGTAACCAATGACCTTACCAACTACCGCGCCCGGAATCACTTAGCAGTCAACAAAGGAACAAAGGAAAAGCCACCAAGAATTTGCTTCGTGCGTGTTGGGCGGAAAGATATCGAGGGTCGCGAGTTGGAATTGAGAAAACGAATGTCGCAGGCCATGGAGTTCGGTTTCGGCCTGGGCTCTGGAGTGCGAAGAAAGCGCCCGTGGCGGCAGGCAGCTGGCGGGCGCGGGCGGCGGCGGGTGTTGGACGCGAGGGAGGGCGGCCAGGAGGGGGAGTGGCGCGCGGGAGGCAGGAGGGCTGGCGAGCGGGAGGGAGGGAGGGAGGGGGCGGTCGGCGTGGGCGGGCGGGCGTGGGCGGTCGGCGTGGACGGGCGGGCGTGGACGGCGGGCGTGGACGGCGGGCGTGGACGGGCGGGCGGGCGGGCGGGCGGGCGGGCGGGCGGGCGGGCGGGCGGCGGGGCGGCGGGCGCGGCGGCGGGCGGGCGCGGGCAGCGGGCGGGCGTGAACGGGCGGGCGGGCGTGAACGGCGGCGGCGGCGTGGGGCGAGCGGCGCGGCGCGCGGGCGGGCGGCGGGCGGGCGGCGCGGCAGGCGGGCGTGTGCGTGGGCGGCGTGGCGGGCAGGCGCGGTGGGCGGCGGGCGCGGGGTGCGGGCGGGAGTGGGCGGGCGGGGCGGGCAGTGGGCGGCGTGGCGGGGGGGCGGGGCGGGCGTGGGTCGGGCGTGTCGGCGGCGTGGGCGGGCGAGGGGGCGGGCGGCGGCGGGCGCGCGAGCGGCAGGTGGCGGGGGCCGGGCGGGCGGGCGGCGGGCGGGCGGGCGGGCGGGCGGGCGCGGCGGGCGCGGGCGCGAGGGCGGGCGGGGCGGTGCCGGGCGGGCGGCGGACGGCGCAGCCCGGCGCGGCGGGGCGGCGGCGGGCGCCCTCGTGGGCGTGGCTGCTGGAGCAGCGTCGGGCCTGCGCTCGATGGGCGGCCGACAGCGCCGCCGTCCTTCACCCGGCCTCCCCCGCGCGCCGAGGTCGCGCTCGCGGCCGAAATAGCGAGGGCCGAAGGCCGGTGCGGGTGACACCGCGCGCGCGCGAAGAACGCGCCTACGAGGAACACTCCGGCCGGCGCCGACCATTCCTGCGGTTCCGCGAAGACGTTAGAAGTACCGCGTTTTCGAGTACCCCAAAGGTACAATTATGAAACAAATTTTTTTCAGGCACAATATTAATAATTATTATTATAGTGCTAATAATAATAATAATAATAATAATAATAATATAATAATAATAATAAATGCCGATCTGATGGCGCGAAGATCGCTAAGCGCAGTAGTGTAGTGGCGGTGGCTCGGATAAAAGGATCGCGGGTCCGAGTCCCGCCTCAGGCATGTGTGTTGTGTCTCTGTATGTTCGTGTTCGAATATGAGGTACAAAAAATGAATCAACATTAAAATTCTGATTCCCCCTACAGGAAAGTAATGTGCCACCTACCCCGAGAAACAAGTCTGATCCTAGGTGGCATGCACGTATTTTGTGGCGCCATGATGTCATTGAAACAATCATAATAATAATTAATAATAATAATAATAATAATATAATAATATTTATTTGCTGAATTT
This sequence comes from Gryllus bimaculatus, assembly GCA_017312745.1. Classification (NCBI taxonomy): domain Eukaryota; kingdom Metazoa; phylum Arthropoda; class Insecta; order Orthoptera; family Gryllidae; genus Gryllus; species Gryllus bimaculatus. The sequence continues at coordinate 2,642,990 of BOPP01000067.1, read as the reverse complement.
GGCTGATTGCCAGGTAGTAACTTGAAAGGGTTCAGATTTACAACACATATTACAATTTAAAATACAACTCAAATAAAATAAACTGCAAACCACTCATCAAAAGAAACAAACATATCTCTTCAAAATGTGTATATTTAATTTGTATATTATTGAAATTTGATATGCTTATTCTTTATACATATAGTATAAGCTTATTCACGGATATATTATATTATTAAATCTCATGGGAATATCACCATACAAACAGAAAATGGAAATCTCGTATCAGAAACGCCAACGAACTTTCATTACAATCCTCTGAGAAATAATTAAAAAAATTGAGATTCACAGAGTTGAACTACACTCCACTCTACGCCTCTTCTAAGATAAATAGGCATTATTAATTTGAACGTACAATATAAATTTACAATGATTTCCACGATAATGTTCTCACGCCACTTCACAAAACCCTGATGCGGTTGTAAACTAATGTTATCTACAAACAGTAATTACTAGCTTCTCATCACAATGTTGCAAATACATTTTTTTACGAATTCTCTACGATTGCCACAAGCAGCATTAATTATACAATCATTTACACTTATCGCGTGATGACTTTACACTATGTTTTTGTAGTGCATCAATTACTAGCGTCATTAACGACCACTATTGCCGTGTAACGGGATGGTCCATGTGAGGATGGCACGATATGATGAGTGATAGGGGTGAAAGGACCAACACAATACAAACCGTGCCGAGGCGGGACTCGACCCGCGATCCTTCGGCGTCGAGATCGCTACGCGCACTACTCGGCCAACCGGACCGGCTCGTAAATACTTTCTTCGTTTCTACAAGAGCAAACAACAGAGAGAAATAAGATTTGTTCAGAAGTGTTCAAGGAGGCGCTCTTCCGAAAACGTAATAAGCCTAAGAAGACGTTCTCCGACCCAGGAGCGCATCCGTCCCCGCGTCTTCTCCCAAATGCACTAATCGGAGAGCGCGATGGTGGGCAGTGGGAGCGGTGGGGCTGTGTGCGCGGCGCCACATTAGCCCCACGCTGAAATCGCGCGGCGGGGCTGCGGCGGCGGCGGGCGGTGCGCGGAACACGCCCGGGGGAGGTAGGGGCCGCGTGCCTGGCGCCGCCGCTGTCGCCAGCGCTGGCGAAAGGACGGGCGGGACTGGCGGCACGGAGCAAACGCACAGAAGCATATCCCGTCGCCCGCCCCCGCGCGCCTCACCCCGCCGCCCGCCCCCGCCGCCGCCCCCGCACCGCGTCCCCCCGTCCCCCTCGCCGCCCGCCGCCGCCCGCACCCGCGCACCGCCGCGTCCCCCGCCCCGTGTCATCCGCCCGCTCCTCACATAGGATCCTGATTTACCCTCCCTTCCCGTTCTTACCCCGCCCAAACTGCAACGCTGCCCGCTCCGCCCCCCATTGCCGCATCCGCACCGCGCTTCGCCCCGCCCCGCTCTCCACCGTTCGCCCGCGCACGCGCCCCGCGCCGTGCTCCACACCTTGCTCCGCGGCTTTTTTTTCTCCCCGCCTCGTGCCCGCTCCCGTCCCGTTCCGGCACCCCGCTGCGCGCGCCAACCACGCCTACACGTCCGCTTCACCCTCCGCCCCGCTCCCCGCCAAGTGTCATCCACCCCGCTCCTCACAGAGGCGACTGATTGATTTCCCCTCGCTTCCCTTGCTTCACCCCTCCTCATCTTCCACGCACCCGCTCCGCCCCCATTCCGCACCCGCTGCCCGCCCAACCACGCCCCACACGCCGTTCACCCTCCAGCCACGACCCGCTCCCCGCCCCGTCTCATTCACGCCCCACTCCTTCGCCACAGGGACGCTTGATTTCTGCCCTCCCTTCCCTACTCACCCCGCTTCAGACTACCACGCACCCACGCTCCGCAAACCCCCACACCGCACCACGATATCGCCCGCACCGCCTTTCGCCCCGCCCCCGCCACGGCGCTTTCGCCAAACGCGCCCCACACCGCTGCTCCACGCCCCCGCTCCGCGCTTTTCACCCCGCCACGTCCGCTCTCGCACTCCGCTCCGCCCCCGTTCCTCGCACGATCGGCAACTTTCTCTTCCCATTTCCTTTCCCTCACCCCGCTTCACCGCCAGGGCGGCCTCCGCTTTCGCGCGCCCCTACGCTCCGTCCCGCGCGCCGCCGCCGCCCGCCACACGTCGGGCGTTCGCTCTTCCCGGCCCTCACCCCCATCGCGCCGCCCCACCAAGTCCCTCGCCGGCGTCGCACCTGTCACTCAGTCTTGCTCCCTCCGCACCTTCATGCGCACGCCCGCTTCGTCTTCCCCGTCCGCTCACCCCAGCCAACTCTCCGCCCCGTCCCGCGTCACGCCCCACGCGTCTATCCTCTCAGCCCCAACCCAACCTGGGTACGCTCCGCCGCCACGAACCATTCCATTGCCCCGGCCGGGCCCGGCCCCGCACGCTATCTACCCACCCCGCGTTACCCCGAATCCAACGTCCAACCCACTCGCTCTCCCCTCCCGTCACGCCCACGTCTCGTTTCGCACCTGCTCCTCCCTACATTCCAATCTGCTTCTCTCTGCCCCATCGTGACTCGCCTCCCCGTCCTTTCGCTTACCTCCACGCGCACACCCCTCCTCTCCCCGCGGACCATCTCATCCCTGTGGCAAGGCCGGCGCCGCGATTTTTGGCGCTCGCCGAATGTAGAGCGCATCTGCGGAGGGAGGCTATTTGAAGGCCGTTCCAACGCGCTGCTTGTCCCAACTTGTTCGTCAGTGGAACTGCGCCCCACTTCAAGAGCCTGCGCTCGCTCCCCTTTCGGAACGCGCTCAGTCTCGCGGTTGTTTGGGAAAGGTCACAGGCAAAGGCCTTGCATGCTATTGTTTTGTTTTAGTTTATTTCATTTTGCTCTTCATTTCCTCCTCCAGCCCGTGGGGTGGCTCATCGGCAGCTTGCTAGCTTTACGCGGTGCAATCCCGGGTGTGATTCCCGGTCGGGGGAAAAACAGCGCTGTACCTTTCCATTACAATCGTCTCAGTTCCTGTTAGTTGTACGACAAAAGAAAACACTCAGCCAGTCCAAACATGCTAGATATGGTGATGGGAGCCTATCGTGCTCTCAACATGTCTATCTTACCTCAAAAATATAATAAATAAAAACAGAGCCCAGGTCTGGGAACACCGCTAGCTAACAAACTAATGTCGGATTAATGTGACTCTAAAAGTCCAATACAGATATATCCTCCAACTACTTCTGCTTTTGTTTTATTTTCTTCTAACGTATCCTTGTTTGCTGCTAAGCACAAACTTTCCATTTTGGGCAACCAATTCAAAGCTGTTCGATCAACAATTGTGCCATGGGACTTGAAAGAAAATATCGCGCGCAAATCGTTTTCATCTTATTCAAATTTAGAAGAATAAATTATAACCAAGCATTCCTCACCAAAATAATTCTGCAACGTATTTTATTCAGGCCCTTCCTCAATACGTTTTAGACGGAATTTTAATATTGGGTTTCACAGTTTAATGAAGCTTCGACAAGGAAACACTAAATCTACCAACAGCTAGAAACGTCAGCTGAAACTAAGGTTGAGTTGTCCACTTTCAAGCACCGACGATTATCGTACGACCTAGAAGGTATAACTGCACAATCATCTGGTAACGATATTCCAGAAATATTGAATGATCAGGCACTGGATGACATAACATTCATGAGGAACCAAGATTTAGTATAAAGTGGGTGTTCGAAGCTGACATATGATCCTAAGATTTTTATTTGAATGTAGTCAAGCAGTAATCAACAGGAATAAAACTCATTTACATGGTATCTCAACTTCACAACAAATACATGCCAATTTCGATCCACTTCACGTTGTTTATTAGCTACAACATATTACATTATTCCGTCTTTCATTACTATTGCGTTTGTTTCACGATTCTCATTTTATAATACTATCAAATATTTCTAAGCAAAATGGTTACTAAGTTACTTCCTCTTCATTATTAACTTAAGGAGAAACTCACTTTTACTTTCTGGAGACAATACTTCTGTCATATCAACTTGGTGTTAAACTACTTATGTAAATTAAAGCATTATATTCAATGTGAATATGCATCTTTTAGTCAATCGTTAATTACATTATTTCGCTGGATTTCAAAATATTACATAACATCAGATAACTGTGAAAAAGTATTACATTAATATCAACTGAGGAGAGAATATTCATCATGATAGGAGGGTATAGTATTGAGATTAAGTGCAGCTGTCAAGTTTCATCATATATTTCTGTAAATAAATTTAGTTATACACGGTTAAGATTCAAAGTCATTTGCGTTCTTCGAAGTAACTAACTGTAACATTGAAATGATTTCAGATACATATAAAGTAGAAACAATATGTTAAAAGTAAACCCAGATACCCGAGACTGTGATAATTGAGACTGAACAGTAAGTACTGTAGCTGTTGGTAGGAAAACATTTCAGTGTACTGGTTGAAACTTCTTTTACTAATTTAAAAGGTCGAAGGTCATCTCCGAGTGTCTGTGTCGACTGACTTTCTAACACGATGGTTTATCTTCCTTGCTTCTAGCGCATTCGCACGCGCGAGTCCACTCGTGCAGGAGACGAATGACAGTTGAATAGAGCCCGGAGCTTGTGCGTTCTCGGGATATGTCCCTTCAGTGCCGCAGCGATGAAAGCATGCTCTCCCACTCGGCACTCGGTGAACCTAACACGTTCTGCTTGTTTGTTCTCTTCTGGAAACAGAGCGACGGAAGGCCGCCGCATCTGGCTTTCTCGTTTTCAGCTTCGTCTCCTGGAAGGCGTTGTTGTTTGCCGCCTCGATTCGTGTCCAGATACACCCGGCGTAAATCGCTACAAAGTCACCCGCCTCAGAAGTCAACAAGATAATTGGACACCTTTTGCACTAAAAGGAGTGAACCGCTTAATTCCTGATTTCGCTACACGTATGCAAAAGAAACTTGTACACTGGATGTTTAAGTTGCGTTTATATTTAAATGAAACGCCGCAACATTTAAGTTATGCTCGCTCCCAATCGCCCACGAGAACCACCTCTTGCCTCTTTAGTCGAAGAAGTAATAATAGGACGATTTTCTGGTTTCTCTCCATCGTTGATTGGTTATTTATAAGACACTATGTTTCAGCAGAAACTCACTAAAGGAAACAATACTAGGATAATTTTTACAGAAGACATTCGAGCAGATGACAAAGGTCATATTAGAACATCACAGTTTTTAAGTTACAGGAAGTGAACTTGCAAAGGATCTATGGTTTGTGGATGGAAGTTACGAAACGCACCTTACAACTCCCGAAGTTTTTCCAGAAGTCCGGTGCCTCACACACATCACAGTATGACTTGAATTTCTCAAGTAAAATAAATTTGAAGAGCATCGCCTAAGGATTACTGTAATATCACAGCGCTAATTTATAGACGTGGTCGCCTCGGCAGGCGTCAAATTCCAAAACCTGGTTTAAGTAAGCAGCAAAACAGTAACTCTGTCTCCTGAAAAGCATCTTAAATACAAAGAATGTAGCACCCACATTTACGCGATCATTAAAAAGAGGACTCGAATATATAACTTTTAATTAAGTATACATAGAGAAACGTTATGAAAACTTAATTCAAACTGTATTGCATTAAAACTCACTGTACGTTGTTAGTGAAGAACAGAGTACATTACACGAAACAGTCCTATAGTGGTCCTGTATTCCCTACCAAGCCACAATATGTTCGAAATGCGAACGTCTATAGAGGAGTTCAAACCTGCAATTCTACGTGTCACGTAGTAAAAAGTATGTCATAAATAGTTTCCCCATTGTCATAAGTTATTAGGTTCGAGAGCATGAAAACCAAAACCTTTTGCCAATGCCCTTAGCACACAGAATAAATTTTAATTTTTCTCGTTTCAACTTAATTTTTGGGTCTTCAACAATACAGTAGTGCGTAAATACAACAGAAATTAAATTAACTGCAATAGTAAGAAAAAGTAATAACATATTTATTAATTGAATTTAATTAATGCCTTATTTTACGAGGCGAAACTAATTCCTGCCCTTCCGTCTGACCACGCAAATTTCCCTACGCTCCTTTCCCCAACTAACAGAGAAATGAGATATTTCTTGGGCGAGAAACGGGCGTTTTATATTTAGCTCAGAGGCGTCATTTAGGCTTGAGGATCTTTTACATGCAAGTAAATCTACTAACAT
>BOPP01000067.1:2614006-2636747 GCA_017312745.1 Gryllus bimaculatus | reverse complement strand
CCCGCCAACTTGGGTACAACAGTCCGATACGCTAACCGTTACACCATCGCCGCGAGCCTTAATTAGAGACAATTCATATTTTCACAATGTGAGTAAATGCATTTCTTCTGAATTACGCATTCCTGAGAGAGTTTCCTCCCTTCCGGTTGTAGGAGAGGAGCTGAGAGCATTGGCGACCGAAATAAATCGTCGAGCTTCTCCGAATCACTTCCGGAGGAGCCACAGGCCTCACGCAGACCTTATTCCCGCCAGGCGCGCCATTGAGGAAGCAGTCACCTGTCGGCTGCCACCCGACACGACGAATGCCCGCCCGCCGCCTCTAATTGACAGCCGCTTCCTGCGCCACCTTCCATGTTAGGAGCGACCTGACCCGTATGATAAATAGCCTACCTTGCAGTCGTTCGGACGACGGGCGCGGGGTTTCATTCGTCAGAAATACGAGCGCCGACCTCGCCGAGACCGGTTGCTTAGCAAACTTCTCTCGAAAAGGTACAAACCTACGTCACTTGGGGGGTTACGGGAATGACAGCGAAGAAACAAACCCACACCTGTATTCTTGGCTATCCGGGATGAGCCGCGTCTCGGTCAATGGTGCCGAAACCCACACTTTCCAGTCACCCTGAATCAACCCAATCCCCGGCAGCCAACACCGGTCGGCTTCCGCGAATGCCTTTTATCTTCTTTCAGCGGCAAAGGGCTGACACGAATCATCATTTCAATAGGTATACTCTGCTCCACCTACGATCGTCCGTGGAGAGAAAAAAAAACGACGAGAGAGGTGGGTACATCTAATCTCCCAATGGAGCACCGGTGATAAATTGACTCGCGGAATCGACCCTTACGACCGTCATCATCGATTCTCGAAGACAAGCGCCGCGCCTTATGCAGCGGGAGATTACAGGTTTGGATATCGAGAGCATCACTTCCGTCTTGCTGACGAATCGTTGTGGGTGAGTGGTCACGTCGTGATCTCATTCGCTTTAAAATGCTTTATACGCCTCTGGCCATCTTGTAAGTCAGGACTTTTCCTGGTGTAATAAATGAAAATATATTCCCTCGATGTTGAAGTAAGGTAATATACAAGAAGACTTACTCAGAATAGGTCAAGTTGGATCTTATTTCAAAACACAGTGCAGTTTATTCGATTAGTATTCGTTTATGGAGGAGGATAAAATTAAAAGAATATCACTCCTTCGCAATTCATCAACACAAATGTTGGAATATGTTATTTCCTGAGAGAAACTTCTAATGTTCGATTTCAGATTTAAGTATTTCGCACATGAGAAAAGTACAACTTTTGAAATTGTTGCAGATACTATGCTCATATGACAAAAATATTCTTTCACATGCAAACTTCTCTGGAAGATTGAAATATTACAAAACACAACTGCAAAGGATATCTTTAATTTCAGGTTCTATTGAGACGAGTAAATTTTGTATTGTATGATCTAACAAGATATATCAAATCTTCACACATTTTAAAAAATTGATTTCGAAATAGCTATGTATATTTTGGAAAACGTTCTACTGAAGTGCCGTATTCTCAACTGACAAACATTATAAGTAAAACTGAAAACAGAGAAAATTTCTGGTGAAAAAAATTAACGAAATCAAGAATGTATAAAAGAAATTTCTGATTTCTCGTGACAATTCAATTTTTGCTTATCTTCCTTATCGTTCCTTATTCTCGTACATACATTTATAATATCTTTCATCATTACTTCCTCCTTTAGCATTTTGTTCTTCGAGAACCCTAGCATTCTGAAAAGAACAAAGGCAGATTTTATTGACTTTACTCGATACGTGTTCTTATGACTACGCGAGAACATAAGGAAGTATCAGAACGTGAATTAAAATGTTTGATTTTCTAAAGTTCTAAGAGCCAAAGTGGGAATCAAGGAAAAGACCCAATTAACGGACTGTTGGAGGTATACCCACCAGAATATCTTCCTAAGAGATGTTTTGAACTATGAGGAGGTACTAATATTTCTTTCAGAAATCCATTGAACCTTCTAAAATTATTGTTCAGAGAACATATATCTAAATAATATTATACGCAGAAAAATCATGAGATTGGTACTTAGACGCTTATGAAACTCAAGGTTTCAATTTTTGCCTTCAATCTTGCCTAGGCAAGGAGTGAAGAATTCGCAGTACACACGTACCCTACCTCGATCCTTTGAAACAGCAAAAAAAATAATCTCAAAACAGACGGTATCTCATAGATTCACATTTCAAATAACTTAATTTGTTGGTACCAAATTTCTAAACTAACGCACTGTTCCAAAATTGTGTCCCGATTCGGTTCTTCTAGAATATTGCGGTCAGAATTCCCTGGACTTTGCCGCGATGGTGGAAGCGTTAGAAGGTACGTTTCAGGGAAATACGGTGCTTGCAAATGACATTTCAAATAGCTTAATTTTACTGTACCAAATTTGTTATCTGACCTACTATTTCGAAGTATTGCCCCAACTAGGTTCTTTTAAAACAGGGTTGTCCAAATGGCGGCTCGCGGTGCCATTTATTGTGACTGCGAATGGTTATTAGTAAATCCATGTCGGGCGAGACCCTAGCGCACGTACCCTCCCGAGGCCAATACCCCCTTTAAACTAAAAGTAGGTTTGTTTAAATTTCAATAATTATTTTCCTAGTAACTTCAGAAATTGAAAATCATCCCAATGTGTTTTGCTGCGTTGTGCATGGTACGGATTGATATCACGCATGGTTGCCATCCCCCCCCTCGTTGGCTTCAGAATAGACGGGCAAAGTGATCAACAACACGGGCAAGTCACGTATGGATCGCTAGAGTAGTGAAAATATGGGCCGAAACCATATTACAGTTTTCTTTGTGGCCCTTGATGCCTTTTAAGTTGGGCACTCCTGTCGTAAAATATGAAGACCATACCTTCCATTGCGGTCAGAATTCCTGGGACTTTGCCACTGTCGCGGAAGTGTCAGGGAAGATGGAGCCTGCAGAAACGGGACCTTCCCCGAGTGGAGGCGCGTTGCGCGGGCGGCGGCAGCGCCAGGAAGGCGACGCGCGGCTTCCCGGCTCTCGTCGCCGGCGATCGCGCGCCGCTGGAGCGCCGGCGCGCGGGCTCTGACGTCACAGGCGAGTATCAACAAGCGCGGAGGCTATTTGAAGCTTAATTCGCGCCATTCATAACGTTCGTCCGTCCGTCCGTCTGCCCGCCTGGGCGCGCGCGTGACTCACGCCGCGGCCGCGCGCTCCGGGGAGTGACCTGCCCCACCCCGCTCCGCCTCGACTCATCTCGCTCCACCAGGCCCGGTCCGCTCAGGCCTCATGGGGCGTCCGCCGTTTCGTCATCCTTCTCGCTTCGCCCCGCTCGGTCCGTCCGGCCTCTCGCCAACCAGCCCGCGCGGCCACCATGAGCTGGATCGTTTCGTTCCATCGTCCGCCATTTACCCCTCCTCGCCTTCCGCCCCGCTTCACTTCACGCCCATCCCCGACGGCGTTTGCCCCACTCCATCATCCCCAGCCGCGACGGCTCGACGTTTGTCTTATCCGTGCCCATTTCACCTCCTGGCGCCGTCCACTCTCGACGCCACCACAAGCGAACACTGCTGCTGTATTCACCCAGTCGCCCGCCAGCCTCGACCGTTTTCGTCCTCCCGTCCGTTCGATTCCTCCTCGCCGCTACGCTCATCCAGGTCGCTGCACGCCACTCAACCGCGTCCAACCACGTGTCGACACGTTTTTTCTTCCATCTCGTCACGATCCCTCGCCACACTTGCGAAGCCGCGTGCCTCACAGCGTGCCGATTATCCACCAGCTCCCGCGGCTCCTCCATTGCTTTTGCTCTTTTTGGCCCTCGTTCGCTCCCGTCCGTCCTCGTCGATTCTCTCCCACCCGCCCCATCTTCCACGTCCACCATTTCCTCCACGACGCTCCCCCTATATGAATGTCGTCCGTCTGCCCCGTTATTACTCTTCCCCACCCAGCAGCAACCCCGCCCGGGCCCCGCCCCACCCAGCATCAACCGCGGCCTTTGTCCTCCGCGCCTCTGCGGAATACGCCGCATTCCGCGGGCGGCCAACGCTGCCCCGCTCGCCCCACAGGCCTCGGCCCCGATGGGCGGCACGCACACGCCAGCGGCCCGGGACGGACGCCGAGCGCCGATGGACAACCAGGGAAATGGAAGGTGCGCATAACGCGGACCTGACAAGGCGAGAATAAAAAAGTATGTGAATGGGAAAAAATGATATTCTTTGAATGATATTAGTTCAATCATTTTTATTTAATCGTGATATAAAAACCCAACTCTACTACATGACATCCGTGTGATTATGCTTTTATGTTTGATTAGTGTGATGGGAATGTTTTAAACGTGGTACTGAGCTAGTAGGAAAATAACATATCTTGGAATAGTTAACAGAGAGTTAAAGTGAATACTGAAAACTAGTGGAAGATAAGGAATGCAAATGAGCCTGAACAGATGATTTCATGGAAAAATGTATTAAAGACGTTCAAAATGAATATGATTCATAATGAAATAAATGAAATGTGATAGTCATTGCAGTTGAACACTTTTTACAAGATCAACTTGTTAAACTTTTCGTGTGGTTCTTTGATCTTAAATTTGGCCATGCCGCACGTTTAAAAACGTGAGTTTTCTATTTATAAAATTTATTTCAACAGCCCTGACTCGTATAGCAGAACAGTGGTCCGCCAGAATACCTGTACATTGGAAGTGGCACTTGATGCAATGACTGGAAATCACTGCTTTATAAATTTCACTCAGTAGCACACGCTCCACAGAGTTACCATCAATACTTAGCTACATTCAGAAATAAAAGCGTCCTTTAACAACTGACTTCGTTAATACCGTTTTAAAAAGAGTTAAATATTCGACGATTCCATTGAACGCACTGCAAATAGTATCCAACATCACACCCAGTCTGAAAGTAAACCTTGGACCTTCGATTAACAATACCAGTTGATTGGTCCAGAGAGGCGGCTGCACCTCGTAAATTAACCCAATGCCGAGCATGCCGTACTCGCAGGCTTGGCTAGGGGCGATTGAAAATCTACCACTGCCGTCGCGTAGCTCCCAATTGTGCGACCAATAACGGTGGCAGCAGATTTTCCACCGACGCGATGTGGACTCGCCCCCAAGTGAGTCTGGTCCGTGAGTGCCTAACTTAAAATCTCACAAGAAAGAAAAACACCCGACGAGAGGCCGGCTTGAATAGACGAAGTCGCTAAGGCTGATGGGCTGTGGTGGCCATGATTGAGTCGCGGGTTCGAATCGCGCCCCGTGCATTGAGGTTTGTGGGTCCGTATGCGTGTTCCGTAACCGTTCAGGCCCGTTCACAATGCAAACATAAACATAAGCATGGCGTTAATTTAAAAGTTAGGACTACTTCCATAAGCGGTCTCATTCACAAAGCGTTTGCATAAGCATAACACGTAAGACGTTAACTTAAACGCTTGCAAGCATCACGATTCTGTGCTTATGCTTAAGTAAGACATAAGAATGAACCAATCACAGAATGTTAACTCAGAATCGAGAATCGAAATAGCATCGAAGACGATTGAAGAACTAATGCCATATGGGACGTGGGCACAGTCCATACCTTGAAATCGATTCTCACATCCAACCAACAGTAAACCAGAATGTCCCACAGCCAATAGAAACTAATAGTTTTCTTACGTTTATGTTAGACATTGTGAATACTCCAGTTTATCACTATGGTAATGTTTACGTCTATGCGCTTAGCTTATGTTTACGTTCGCATTGTGAATGGGCTTTTACTTCAACGTTATAAAACCAATGTGGTCTCTGATCGCAGCAGTTGAAAAGCAACATTAAGAACTGAAACAAAACGAGGAGGATAAATTGCACACGGTAATTCTTCGTGGTCGCCACACGGGGTGACGACAGTTTTGACGTCGTGGCGCGGGACGAGAAGCGGTCGATGACGAGGGCGATGACGAGGGTAATGACGAGGGCGATGCGGTGGTTAGGGGCCGCGGGCGATGGGAACGCCCAGTCCAAGAAGACGCGACCGGGCACTTCTGGCGAGTGCCTTCTGCGAACGGCGCACACTCAATAGCATTGTGTTGGAAGATGACAAACTCCGCCCGCGTTTTCTCCCCTGTGGCCTTCTGCTTTAGTTTCCTCTTTACCATTGTGGTCAGTGCGAATCATTCTTTTCCTTATTTGGCAAACAAGATCACGATCTCGAGAAACTAACACACGAAATGTTTTTGAGAAATAATTTTCCATGAATGTCTCTATAAGTTGAATTATATGGCATATGCCAATCAGTATGCTGTGCGGACGTGACATATGTGACAGCGTCTCTAGACTATTAATTTATTATTTTATTTTGCAAATAAACGTACAATGATATTGACTTGCAACACCATTGTATTTACTGTTTATTTTCATTTCGTTAAAATACACGCTTCATTTCTGTATCGCAAAAAAAATCGCTTGCTTCTTAGAGTTTTAACACGTCTTTCCATTCGAATTACAAGAGATCAGATAACAAAATGTAAAAGTAAAAGTTGACATCTCCTACCTCATATATTAATGTCTACAAGAACGCACCGAATTTTCTTTTTTACTAACACAATAAAATAACTATTTGCTGAATCAAATGCTGAAATAAACGCTGAATTTTAAAAAAATGCACGTCGTACATTAATTTACTATGTTTATTTATAAATTAGTTCGCAAAATACTGTATATTAAGTTCTTGCATAGGTTTTGGTATTTTCTCTTCATTAATGTAAAAATTTCACCGAGTTAATGATTGGAGGAAGAAATACACTACTCAGTTATTCTGGTTTTCTTCTCTCACAAATACCCTCTCATACACACACCCTACTAGTTTGAAAAAGACCACATCGGTCTTGCCTTCCGCGTTGCAGTTCGTGGAGTAATGAATCACAACCCCGGCACACAATGGCTTCTTGAGAGGCTATTCTTCCGACAAGAGAAGAACTTCTTCAAACTGAGTTCCTCACCTCATTAGAATTACGATTCCTCATCCTCTGCTCTTAGTCTCACCTTGGTCGTCACTTTTTACTTAAGTTTCTAATACAGTAAAACTTGCTCAGTACCGAACGTGTACAATACGGAATTCTGTCTAATGTGAATATAAATCGTCAAACGTAAGGTGTGCAGTATTACAGTGCATGATGCGGAATATTGTCTAATACGGAAAAAATACTGGTGCCTTGAGGTTCCGCATTAAGCAAATTTTACTGTATTAAGAATTATATACGTTTAGTATTACGGACAGTCAATGATGTGAAATATACGTCTTGTGTGAAAAGAATTGCGCAGTATAGAAAGCTAAGACCTCATAGACAAAGCTTGAGCTTTTATAGATTTGGGACAGATTGTTTTGGAGCACAGCCTGACAAAAAAACTTTGAAGAAATACAAAAAATGTAGAAATATCATTTTGTATGATAACGGCTTTATTCTGAACGGAGAACGTTTATTTCTCGACCAAATACAAGTATTTTACTCCATTTGCCACAGAATGTTTTAAGAATTACCATTAAGTTTGTTTTTACTAGAAAAAATTTCAATCTTCTGAATATTTTTCTTCACTTAAATATGACGATTTTTGATATGTGATACGCTCTATGATCCCGACTGGTCTGTCGACAAGTGTGATAGTACACGTGAGTCTACGTGTGTAAGCAAGGGGTGAGGATAGGGGGAAACCATCGCGCCTGGTCCGTGGCCCGTTTGTTAGGGTACTGCCCCGGCATTCGCCTCATGTTGATCGGAGAAACTACTGTTCAGAACAGTCGGCCGCTAGAGAATGAAGTCGTAGACTTCCGCGGCCAGAGTCATGTGCGTGATCTGAGCTGTCCGGGTGACGCCGCGTCGAAGGCTGTGCTGCCGACATTTCGACCATCTTGTCGTGGTCTTCCTCAAGGCTGGTGTGCGACCCAGGGCTGGTATACGCATACCAGCCCTGAGGAAGACCACGACAAAATGGTCGAAACGTCAGCAACACAGCCTTCGACGCGGCGTCACTCGGACAGCCCAGATCACAAACAGTTGACCGCTAGAGTTCTCGTCCAGAGAGCGTCTGAATTCCGCCCAGTTGACAGGCTGGTGTCAAAAAAATCCTACCACGTTCTGGACACGAACCCTAGGACCTCCGGGTCAGAGGCATCGCAGTGACATCAGTTGATGCCCTGAGCCACTTTTGCCTGTGAGAATCGCAACCACGTCGAAACGGCGCTTCCCTTGACGCAACGACGGCGCGGCACAGCGCCGCGCGTGTAGTCCATTCCGCGTACGCCGTTAAAATGCCAAGCCTGGGAGAACAAAAAGAAAACAAACAAAAAAAGGCTGAATGTGGCTGAAGCGCGCGCGGCACGACGCGGCGCATGCGGAAGACGGAGATGCAGGCGGCGGCGGGCGCCAGGTGATGGCGGCGGCGGCGGTGGGGGCGGCGGCGGACGTGGCGACCTCCCTCGCAGCTGACGGCCCTCGCGACGCCGCACAGTGGTTCACGGCGAATGAAATGCGGCGATAATTTGAATGGGCGAAAACCAGAACGGTATAAGTGGCATTTTATAAATTCTGAAAAAGCTGTTTAATTATGTCAATATCACTGTAAAGTCACGGTGCTTTGTTTCATGACTAAAACCAACATTTCAATTGTTCATTAAAACCACGAAATTTCATTGACACTAAAATATACCCGAAAATAAATACGTTTTTCTCAGAATTTATAAAATGTCACGTATATTGTTCTGGTTTTCACCCATCCATTTCATCACAACTATCGTGGGGACGACCCGTGATGTCCCGCTCGCCCTTGAGCACTGGGACCCGAGTATCATTCCCGATCGACCCTTGTGGAATTTGTGGAGGGAATTTTTTGAATTGAATTGAATTTGCCTTATTTTACGTGGCGAGACTCGGGCCATCAGGCCCGCTCTTCCGTCTGACCACGCAAATTTCGCTACGCTCCTTTCACCAACTAGCAGAGGAAGGAGGTACTTCTTGGGCGAGAAACAGGCGATTTGAATTTAGCTCAGAGGCGTCATTTAGGCTTGAGGATCTTTTACATGCAAGTAAATCTACGAACATGGGACAGCCGGCTTTACTTCCCCTCCGAAGGAAAGCGTACGAAGGATTTTTTCGCCCTTAAAAATACACGGCTTCGATCGGGTTTGAACCCTCCAACTTGGGTACAACAGTCCAAGAGTACAGAAGTACCAACCGTTACACCATCGCCGCCGCTTCCGGGTTCTCCTGTTTATTCTACCTCTCATTCCTCTATTGCTCCACCCCCAGATCTACGTGATCATCTACCTACTAAATTCATTCACCCATTTCCAGACATGTCCATACGTATTAGTCACATAGTAAAGAATAACTTTCATGGGATTAATACATTAAATAAACTTTCTTATTCATAAATGTATTGATATTCACAGTCGTATCCAACACTTCAGTAATCGATATTCAAATGGAAGCTCGAAGAAGATAAATATTACCCTGCCAACAATAAAATGGAAAACATTTTGTTATAATTTGTGATCGACATGATCACAAAAAAGTTTATCTTTGTTACAGAATGCTGAGAGGTCTGCAGGCAGGCATCACTCCTCGCCAGCCTCTTTGATGCCACCTTTACTACAAGCTTAATGTTATCAATTACATTATTCTTCGACATTTTCAGATTCTGCGTCGCCGAGGTCAAGGAGTTTAGATTAAAGTATTGTTATAGAAACATGTTTATTCAGTTACGGTGTCCTGAACCACTGCTCGGCCCCGCGTATGCAGCGGAAGCAGCCCGCCGGCATGCGCTTAATGCTGCCTGCAGAAGTGGGCCAGCGTTTCCTCGCAGGACGAACGGAGTATGCAGGCGGCACCTGTAGTCCATCTAAAATAAGAAGATGGCTTTCACTAATAAAGCAAGCAATCACAATTCTCAAAGAGCCTATTCGTAATTGAAATATTGCTGGTTTCTATAGAAATTCCATCACACAAGCTTTAAACGAAACACTACAAGTAGTGTCTTGGCGTAGAGTCAGAAAATGTAATTAATCGCCCATGTTTTCATGGTATTTTGACATTAAGTTAGTGTAGTCTATTGTACCTACTTTTAAATCAACACTAATTGTATATTATTTAAGTTTTCAGAAATTTGCAAGTTCTTCATTAGGAAGGAACAAAAAACACACAACTTATGACATAACACGTGTATGAGCAAGGAACTTATTAACTTTATGAAACTTTACGAAATAGTACGAAATGAAATGAATATAGTAAAACGAAATCATAATAATTATTTTCTAAGATACAGAAATAGGGTCAAAATTGCAGATATGTACCCAAATTATCAAAATGTTCCACAGTGCAATTTAATACCAAATTGTAAGACCTATGTTTGAATATGCTACGCCACTGCTCAAGATACATCGTTTTAAGGGCACGTTTAGAGAATATCCACAGCGCAGAAATGACGTCAAATGACATCATGAAAACCCTGTTCGCTTTTATGAGTCGATGAATGCTGGCCAGTGGGTCGGTTCCGCAGTAAGTTTCCTTCTCATGTTTACAAGCTCGCTGTCCGAATGTGTTCTTCCAGTCTTTCGCAAAGGTTCCTCCAGAGCTGTCCTTGGGGTTCGTTAGATGGTTACTCTTGAATCAAATCGCATTCCAAACACAAAAATTTCTACATGACGGATTTGTTCCCAAACACCAGTTAAATACGCGTCATGAAGTACATGTACAAATAAGTCTAACCCAATAACCAGGTTAGAATGAATATCTGATACAGACTAATAAGTATCTCTCATAATTAGTTTCTGACTATCTAATGGCAATTAGGTTCGCTTTTAGAATACGCATCACTACATGTCTTACTGAATCCATAAAACGTGGTGAAGGCGAACATTTGTCCAGAGTCAAAAATAACTATCCGATGAAATTACATGTCAAATCGAACAGGAATTTGTGCATTGATTTAAGAAAAGTATTTTCGATTCAGTAGCAACATCTTCCCCCGTAAATAGTTCTTGTCTACTTACTATTTTCTTCATACTTAATGTCGCCAACCTTAAGATCCTTTAAGATCTCTATGACAATTATAATCCACAAACACCAATCAGACTTTCATAGATAATATAAAATGTTTGTATCACGGATACAAAATGTTTTTTGTGAGAAAGGAGCATTGTTTTAATCATTTCGACAATATAGTTAAAAAATAACAACTTCACTCAAGAAGTAAAATTTTATTTCATTTAATTTTTTTTCAAGAGAATCATTTGTCAACAGCGAATTCACCAGAAAAAAAACAATTGATTACAGACCTTTCAACGTTCAAGACGACCTTCATTATTCCAGATGTTTCGACATTTCCGAAGGGAAGCAAACACACTTCACATGGCAGCCTACGTAATGAATTGTCCCATTAGATGACAAAAATTGACGCCAATCTTTCCAAACCAAAACAAGCACCTACAACGTTTCTCGAGGTGTACACACACCATTCACATGAGGGCCAATAAATGAGGAAGAGGCAAACAAAAGATTTCGGTTTCATTGGGCTGTTTTCTGAACAAATCTTTGCGCCGGCCGCCAAAAGGAAAAAAACACGAGGAAAAAGAAGCCTCACAGCGCGATGCGGCGCGCGCGTTGGCTGCAATACTAAGCGAGCGGTGCGCCCGCCTCGTTCATCTGCGTCGTAAATGGTAACTGCATATTACCTGCAGTTTCCCCGTGGCTGATTCAGCCCCAGACAGCGCGGCTACCCTTGCGTATCGCCTTACACCGGCGTGCGCTGCATGCAGAATGATTTTCTCTCCCGCCTTTCCTCCAAAAATAAGCTAAAAATTGTGTCAAAAATGTAATTAACCGTATAATCGTGTTGATGCCCTCGATTTTCTTATATCAGCGAGCGTAGAATTTGCATCCGCCTTCCCTTCAAAAGAGCTTAAAATATTGTCCAAAAAATGTCAATTAACCGTAATAATTAGTGTGGCCATGGCCTTCGATTTGTCGTATATCAGCGAGCGTAGGAATTTTGCTCGCTTCCCTCGAAAATAAGCTAAAAATATTGTCCAAATTTAATTAACCGAAATAAATCAGTGATAGGCACTTCGATTTTCTGTATATCAGCGAGTGTAAGAATGTTGCTTCCGCTCTTCTCACCAAGAATAAGCCAAAAAATATTGTCCAAAATATAATTAACCGTAAATAATGTGTTGATTGTCCTTCGATTTGTTCTTATATCAGATGAGCCATAGGAATTTTGCATGCCGCCTTCCCTTCAAAAATGAGATAAAATATTGTCCAAAAAATTAATTACCGTAATAATCAGTTTGATGGCGCCTTTCGATTGTCTCATATCAGTGAGCGTAGAATTTTTCTTCCGCTCCCCTCCACCCAATAAGCTAAAAATATTTGTTCACAAATGTAATTAACCGTAATGAATCAGTGTTGATGGCCCTTCGATTTGTCTATATCAATGAGCATAGGATTTTTTTTCCGCCTTCCTCCAAAATAAGCTTAAAAATCTGTCGATAAGATGTAAATACTGCTCCAGCAACTTCCATGTGGAGTTAGCTGTGGTTGGCTTGAAGATGAGGACGTCTCTGTATGTTTATTAGTAACGTGTATACTTTCTACATTTTGGTGTTTAATTTATCAATAGTTTATAACTTTTTAAAAAAAATTGTTTTATTTGTTGTTAATTATTTAACAATCAATTTATTGTAATGTATGTTGTCCTCAAGCGCTGTTCATGTTTACTTCAGCCCTGATGAAGAAATAAAATTTCGAAAAAGTTGGGCGTAACTGTTTCTCTAACCACATTGACCAATTTCCGTGAACCAATTTTATTTCTTAGTCATTAATATGGTCGTGCTTGGTCAGTATTAAATAGTCGTGGCATCAGGAGTGGATGGCCCTTCAATTTGTCTTATATAAGAATACAAGACATTCCTTCTTCCGCCAATTTTTATACTTCCTTCATAATAACAAAGCTAAAAAATATTCTCGATAAAGATATAATTTGTCCTACAGATAGTTGTGGAATATCTGTGTAGGACGATTTGTCTTATATCAACTTGCGACTGAACGCAAAAAGTGCTTCTTCAAGAGCGTCTTCACCAACATATTCGAATAGAGCATATTTCTTCGAAGATCAATAAGAAACATTTATCATGTTATAAAGACATTCCATTTATACAATTATTATTTAAAAACCATTCCTAATATATCAAATGAGTTTCAGCATGCCAAACTATTAAATTAAGAATTTCTAAGTCAGTTTAAGTTATTACAAAATCACTTAAGGAACTATATGTTTGGTAAAAGACTGATTCTTAAGAAATGTTAAGTACTTACATAATCCACATCTTTAAAAATAATGTACTCCAACACATAGAAAATGAATTTAACAGCTTCAATAAAGAAAGAATTTTAAAACGAAGCCACTGGCAAGGATTTTTTGGATAGTATGAAGCAAGGTCTAATGAAACCGAAAACACAAAGGGATATAGTAATATTTCTGAAAAGATGTAGAGTGTCTCCCAAGTATCATATTCTTTGGAGTTGCTACTATCAGGCTCAAACTGCGAGACTACGCATTCATTTCACATCTGAGGCACATCATTACACAAAAACGTTTCATCATCCTAAAACCGTACACAACTAATTAAAGTGAATTCTTTCCCACCACCATTTAATAAATACGATTTAAACCTGTTTCCTCAATTTCCAGAAGAAAATGTTCAGGATTAACAGTTGCCTCCTCACACAACGATATCCTTTAAGTCATTCTGGTTACACACTCGCTTCCTCATATTAGCTCATTTCACATAATACGCCACAGTTAGCTTTCTGCTTTTTTTTCGGCAATGATTGTTTCGTTCAACGACCAGTAGACTACGAGTATCAAATCAAATCTGTAGTTCCTATTTGATATAAATAGTTTGTACTGCACGACAACATACATTTACTGTTCATCAGAATGCAGCCAACAATTCTCCTATGCATACCTTATTCACAATTAATCTTACGTTCGTAAGGGTGGCTATTTCCGGAACGAATGTTAGACTTATTTCCTGTTTGTAGGAAAGGGCAGTGTTGTCGGCCACCTGATTCTAAAGGGAGAATCCGTGGCAAGTGGGGGGAGGGGCGGGAAGGGCCGGGGAGTGGCGCTTATTGTCGAGGCTGCGGAGGGGGGGGGCGCACGCCGCCATTGAGGTAGGCCCCGCCCTGGCGCCCATCCAGGGGGCGAGCGGCGGACGCCTAGTTGGCGCTCACCCCGCTCGCCCTCCCCCGACACGCCGGCTCCACTCGACTCGTCTCGACTCGCCAGCGCAGCGGTGGACCGGTACCAGCACGACGCGACGCGACGCGACGCGATGCGATGCAATGCAATGCGATGGGATACGTCGCGACGCGATCGATGCAATGTGATGCGATGCCATGCGACGCGACGCGATGCAATGCCATGCGATGCGACGCAACGCTACGTGATGCAATGCAATGCGATCCAATGTGATGCGATGCGACGCGACGCGACGCAACGCAATGCGATGCGATGCGATGCGATGCCATGCGACGCGATGCGATACGTCGCGACGCGTTCCGACGCCTTGCGACGCGATGCAACTAACCGCTAACTCACCGCAAGTCGGCAAGTGTTGTGTGTAACCTCGCAACAGTAATGCACACGAACGCGAGTCTTTTGATAAGCAAACAATATTACTTTTTATTTACACACGTACTTTTATTTTTCATATTTTTTTCTCTTAACTCCATAAAAGTATGGAATGCCCCCCCCCCTCCATCTTGGAGCTGGTGGGGAAACGCAACTGGCCGCTCGAGGGAAGCACCGAACAAAAATTTTAAATAGTTTTATATCTTTTTTAACTATACTGAGGGCAAATATTACGCAATTTCGGAAAAATTGAATATGTAGTCATAATTATATATATATATATATATATATATATACACACACATATATACACACATGATTATAACTAGAGTATATTAAAAGTGAATTTATGCTTAGCTGGTGAAATAGAATTACAAATTATGTCGTACTATGGTGGCATAGGGACTTAGTGGAGTGTTTAAGTAGGAGAAACCAAAGGTTACAAGTTCAAGTTCCACCTCTACCATCATCTTCGGTCATGCACCACCTCTACCATCATCCATCCGGCGGAAGGTTATGACCAACCATCACTGAGTTCACTTGCCCATAGGGAAGAGCATAAAAGAGTCTCGCTCACCTCGTTTTGGCCGAGAGTGCTATGATCATAATTATCATCACCATCATAAAGACACGTGGAGCAGAAATGTGAAAAAACATCTGAGCTAATTGAGGAACGGTTATTGTTATCAATAAAGGTGGGCTTCTGGAGTCGTTGCGGTGTCAATATTGTGTCATTTCGAAAATCGTAGAAATGAAACAAGTGTGTATTTCTTCCGTCACAGTGAAGGTGGAAGAGTTCACGAATCTTCTCAGCTAGTTAATATACAATTAAAGAAGACGAAAATGCACTATTTTGCAATTGAAAACGTTGCATCTCCAGAAAATTATCTTTAAAAGTTTTTTTAATAAAAAAGTCAATGTGAGGCAATGTGAACAAAAAGTAGTCTAAACAAAAAAAAACAACAACAAAAAAGTGCTGAATGCATTTGAATGACAATGTTTTTCCAGATTAGTAAAATTGAGCTGGAGAGGACGATTAAAAATCTCAGGGATAAAAGGATTCATGGAAGACATTAAGAACTGAAGAGCTCTCTAGACAAGTTACCTCTGCTTTTGCACTAGACGTCAACAGAGATGCTGGTCAAGATGTAGTGAACGCCTTTCCTCCCCTCTGCCGTAAATCTGTTCGAATTTCCGAAATGCAACTTCACTACGAAGAGTGGATTTTCCCCACACAACGAAGCACAGGCAACTAGTCCTTGAATCAAAATTCACGGTTGACGTTTAGTGTGGAACATCCTGTTCGCCGAACTTGAGAAATCTTCAAATGGTAGTTATAATCGAAGAAGACCTCGACCCGAATTAAATGGACACCCAAAAATAGGCAGCCGGACTTACAAACCAGTACAGTGGCTAATATACCCCACAAAACAACAGAAAGTTATTGTAGACATCAAAGAAAATTCCTTACAAAGATGAAAACGAAAAGACTAGTACTTTTAAAAGCTGAATTATAATTTGAATCTGTATCTTATCTCGGAATGAGGTTTTTGAATATCATACGTAAGTACGTTCCACGAAACCGAGAGGCGTCATTGTAGCTAATGATGATCAATGAGGATACTTTTTCACAGTGTAAAGAGAGGCGAAGTATAAAGTACTAGTATAAAGTTTATTAAAATGTTGAAGATTCAAAATGCTGTACATATGTGATAACGACACACATTGTTAACTGACACATTTCCTGGAACGTGTAATATATTTACACACTTATATTATATATTCATTGACATAAAAAAAGCAGTCTACGAATTTTAATTATTACTATTTAAAGTTAAAGGTGAGCGACAACAAATAACAGATTCGAAAATAATTTGGCATATTTTGAGAATTGTTTTCTTTTAACTTTCGAGTCTTTATCTCATTGCTGTTATAGTATTCTAAAGAAAAATTAATACAGAATTTTCAAAATATACTGAAATACACATTATCATAAAATATGATCACATTATATTTTTTGACAATTACGTTATAATAAAAAAAATATTCTATCAAACACTGTTATTATATTTTTTTATAGTCAAATAAGAAAAATCGACAATCTATAATCCATATAAAGGGAAACAAACTGAAGTACAGTTAAACCTGAATGCAATGTTTATCAAATGAAATGTGTGCCTATATTCAAACTTCTTCTGTGACAAGGAAATATATCTTGGAAAGTTACATTATCAGCGTACAAGAAAAGCGATACATTTCAAAAAATGTCATTTTGCGAGACAACGATTTTTAACCTTCAGCGGGAGTCTTTTAAACCCAGCAAAGACAAAATGATGTACTCTAGATGCTGGCTGTCTTGTAAATAATCTTTATGAGATTTTTAATAGGGAAAACAAAGTACACATATTTTGTGGGCAGTTACGTACTGCAGGAGCCAACAGTTTAGGCCTACAGAAGGTTAGAACTCCTTTCTATATCAGCTTTTGTTTCCCCACTTCTAGGGCACACTGTAAATTAACATGTCATGGAAGATCTTATAAATCTTTCAGAAGTTGGAGAAGAAGACCTGGCAAGGGTATTTTCCCCCAATAGTTACTGTTAATAAAGCCATTAAATACTGATATATTAAATCTTGAAATTTGAAAGAAGACTAACTGGACCTAATAGCCAGGTAAAAAAGCTCCAGCTTTGTTGACGATCGAACCCGAGTTAGCAAACGCGTGTCCTACTATGCTGTCACGACCCATCGCACGTATTCCACTTCACTAAAACACTTCATTTGAATAAAAAGTGACGATTATTGAGACAGGTCACTTCTTTCTTGTGCAACGACGTTGGTTAAAAGACCTTTGTTCTTGCGTGTGATAGAAACGTGCACTTCGACCACGTGCCTCGCTCCTAAGAAAACGAAAGCGCGAGGGCCACAAAATCGGTAGCTTTACTCTGCATTCATTAGAAAGTCACGGGTCGATTTCCACCTCGTTTTCCGTTAAGCACTTCCAACTCGCGGCTTGTTGTTGACTAAATGCATTTTAAGTATTGACAGAACAGCCCTCTCGAGCAGTGACGTCACAAAGCTGAATTCACAAGGAGCCGGTAAAACTCATGGCTGTGGATTTTTAAGACAAGATTCTTCGTTCTTTGGTGGTTGGATTGGAAAACGAAACTAAAATGAATGTTAGTGCTAGGAACGAAATGAAAAACTACAATATTTGAGATATATATTAAGATAAAATATTAATATTAAGATAAAATATTTTAACAAAATAACTCCTGCCCTGAAACACAAAAAAGCTGGAATTTTTCTACATAAGATAGCTTCCAAATATCCAAAGTTATCAATATTTCATTTTCTATATCACAGTGAGTGTTTAGGAACTGAAAGTAAACGATAATTACTTCATATATTTATATTTACCGAGTTATTATAAAAAATGAAAATGAATGAAACTATTTGATATAAATACGTTCTATTACTACCTAACATACTCCATATGATGGGTAGTTGATGTGGGTAATCCAGAGAGTTAACCTGTATTACAGGCGTTTTCACGGAGTTTAAAAACTCGTTAGGCAGGGTTAAAGCGTGTCTTGAGAACTGAGACCAGTTCGTCAGCTTATAAGCCAGGTTTTTATTTCTTCTCAAGACACTTTTTAATTCATTTCATAATGAACAGCCTCGTGTCGCCTCTTCTTTCACTTTTTAATCTGGAATCATTTGACCATGACCACTTTTATTACTTGCAAAACTTATTTCTTTTCTTTACCAAGTTATTTATCGTATTTCACAATAGCCATTCATGATACTATCTAAATTCGAGACATCAGAAATTGTATCGTAATTTCAAGAGAGTCACGAAGTGCGACTCCCAAACATTGTTACAAACTCTCGATCAATCGATGCCATTAAGATAAAAACGTAGAATTTAAAAGTATTTCGAATCCGTTGCATTCCTTCCTCTTCGCATATGCCATGTATTTCCAAGATACGCAGTAACGAATCTGATAAACATGATCCGGCAACACGTATTTGCCACGTGTATCTCGCAGAATTTTTAAAAATACTACATAACAAATAAGATATTTATACACAGTGTTCCAAATTAGAACATATACATAACATAAACATGGCTCGCCAAAGATGTTACCTTACCTGAATATCTCTTTAACCGTTGTAGATATTGAGATACGGTTTTCACTAAATCAAATATAGCACATACAATTATGTATAACGTCAAACTATAGCTTTTCTATTTAAGAGGTATCGAACAATTTCGACTTTTTAAATGGAATCCCATTGTTCTATTTCGCCCATGACAACGAGTGCAATGAGACGAGTTCATGTATGTTTATATTGCTGTACGTTGCATTCCAATATTTTTGGGACATGTAGAGTTTTTACTACCACGCTGTTTCTTAATGTTCTTCCACTAGCACGCGACAAGCGCTGTAAGACAATTCTGTTCCGTTGCGTCGGCCCTGCCATGCGGAAAACACTGATCCCTAGTCGGCATGAGAGGCCAAGAAAACGCGCTACAAGCGCACCAACACTGTTCCTTTGCAACTTGAAAACAACGTAGCTATGATTTCAGCCTATGTCTACACCGTGAGCTACATTGTTTTATGTTTGAGTTCTCGGATATTTGAGAAAAAAGATTGGTCGAAAAAAAGCCTTTAGTGAAGTAGAGGAATAGTGAATAGTGGGATTCGCCCTTAAAGAATAAAGGTATATGAAGTAACAAACGAAACATTTACCTAAAATCTGAAAACCACTGAAATCTGAAAAAAGAAAACAAAAACAACTTCAAACAGAAATAAAATAAAAAGAAATCAGAAATAAAATAATAATAATAATAATAATAAAATAATGTTTATTTCTGAGAATCTCGGGGCTAATAGGCAACTCACAATTCTAAAAGAAGCATTGAGAATTTAACAACTGCCTTGACATTGATGGTTCAGATTTCGAGCATACGCTTTCTATTAAAGCTTCGGTTATAAATGTTACGTATGTTATTGCAAATATAAAAAAAACAGTACCTCGCGGCTTAGAGACAGTTTCAAATCGTAACACCGGTGAATACACTGTTTGCAAGCTGCTAAGAAATAATCTCGGACCTGCGCGTTTCCGAGACGACCCCGCCTCGGACGTGGCATTACGAACTTTTCCACCTCTTGGATTTAACGCAGCCGAACAGAAGGGCTTTAAGCTCCAGCGTGACAGTGGAATAATATTACGAGACGGCGTGGTTGTAAACACTCTACAGTTCTCAAAAATATTGTTATGTAACACACGCAAATATCCGCATGTATGAACTTGTCTCTTCACTCTCGGTATCATGGGCTGAAAAATATTTAAGGTTTCATTTAAAAAATCGAAGTAGTTGCGATATCACTTAAATAACAATGCTATTGTACAATATTATATATCAACGTATGTGCCCCGCGCATTCGTTCGTTTAAGGGAAAACCACATCACAATATCTACAATGATCCAGAAGATATTGGAAAGGAACGGTTTAAGTAAGCCATCCTGTGCACACCATTCATTAAAAGCTTGTTGCATCTACACTTGCCATAATTCTCAATGCAAAATACGCAAGTCAGAAGGCAAGTGCTGAAAGGTTTGTGAATAAAATGTCAGTACACCCCAAAATTAGTGATGTCAAACTGCGATATTAATTTTACTCGTAGAAGAATTAATAACACTCGTAAATTTGGAAGGAAACTCACGAGTAGATGTTAGAGTACCTTGAATATTTCTTAATTAATGGGTAGTCTCCACAACAAGCGAATACACATTCATTTGCCCTTGTTGTTACGGAGGGTTTGTCCATAAAAAATATGTATGAATTATAAAATTTCAAAAGACAATACTTCAACACTTTTTAAGATACAATGCTGCTGCCAGCTAGGCACAACCGGCATAAATTTCTACTTACAGAACCAGAATAACCTAACATGAGGTCTGCACTCAGTAGACGCACCATAAATTACGCCTCCTAGAGACCTCTGTTTCGTAACAAAACATCTGCGCATCCGCTTGCTGCCGACCGTAGGGCCAGGCGGCGAGGGCCGAAGGACGGACGTGGCGACGTGGAAGGGCGGTGGATCCCGGAGAAAACGAGATAATGGCGCGAGACGGCGCTCGACGCGGGGGCGGGCGCGCCAGCTGGCGAAAAGGCAAACAAGCGAGCGCAGCGGGCAGGCCGGCGGGCGCAGCGCATTATCATAAGCCCAGAAGGAAACCGCCGTTTGAGGCCGTGGGCGACCTCCCCAACAAGGCAGCCAGGCGCAGCCGTGGCGGGGCCATGGCGGCCGGGGGAGGGGGTGAAGTGACGGCGACGGCGACGGCGACGGTGGTGGTGAATGCGGCCGCAGTGGCGGTAAACGATGGCTGTGCTGTCCGAAGGACAATTGAGTTACGCTAGAAAGGACTGACCCTTGATGATTTCGATGAAAATTTATTATCTTACTCAACAGCAAAAGAATTTACAAATTATTTTTTCGGGCAATGCAAAACGAAAATGAAATATAGATATATGCACATGAGTATGAATTATCCATAAAAGAGACGGAAAATCTATGGATTAATATAAATGAACATTCATAGGGAAACATAAGATACAACGAGGACGATGCGTGGGCACGACACAATAACACGAGCTCGAAATGAATGAACGGAGAGAGACAAGCGCTTTTCGTCGTCACAACTCAAATGAGGTGGCTGCAGAAGCGAACTCAAGGTTGATGTGAAGAACATCAGTAAACAAAGACTTGGAAGTTGCGAAAGAGTGTCTGAAAAATAAGAGTATTGGGATGACAATGAACGAATCGGAAGATAAAGCATTTGAATCCAGATCATAGAATCAAAACTGATGACAGCTGGATTAAGACACGGTGTCGGGTTGACCCGCTAAGAAATCTGGAAGGTTAAATACAAATTTAAAATGCAAAAAAAATGAAATGAAATACTAATTAATTCCTTCATTTCTGCCACAATGCTCGGAATGCGAATGCATAAGTGGGTCCTAGGCCCAAGTGAAAGTAACGAACAGGAAAACTTATAGACAAGATAAAGAAGCGTAACAAGTACATCCGATCTGAATGGATGAACGAAATGTATGCGACTAGAACAGAGAACTGATAGTGACCACAAAAAGAAGCACGAAGAAAATAACCAGGAAACACTGGACAATGGATAAAACCACCAAGCGCGCGGAGCGTAAAGAAATACGGAATTAAACGCAGAGACAAAGACAAAAATCTGCTTCAACCACACAGCATCACAGACGCGCGGCGAGGTCGTGGCCGAAGGAGAGAGAAATATATTAGACACGAGGAGGAAAACATATTACACACGAGAGAGAGGTCACAAATACATTGCGATCAGAATGCATGAAGGAAGGAAGCAAGGAACGAACGAGTGATGAATGAACGAATGAAGGAAGGAACGAACGAACAAACAAACAAACAAATGAACGAATGAATGAATAAACGAGTGAATGAATTGCCGAATGAATGAATGACCGAATGATGAGTGACCGAATGATGAGTGACCGAATGATGAACGACCGAATGATGAACGACCGAATGATGAACGACCGAATGATGAATGACCAAATGATGAATGACCAAAAGATGAATGACCAAATGATGAATGACCGAATGAATGAATAATGAATGTATGAATGAATAATGAATGTATGAATGAATAAATGAATGGCCGAATGAATATATTACCGAATGAATGAATGTCCGAATGATGAACGAATGAATGAACAAATGAAAAAACGAACGAACGAATTATTGGATGAATGAAAGAGAAATACCCGAACCTAGGAGAAGACCCGAGTGATCAGAAAGAAAAAAGAATCTGGAAAATTGGGGCCCCCGCGGAAACTGGACGTGAGAATTGGGATGGACGGCGGACTGACGTTGGGAAATTGGAATGGACGGCGGGACTGACGGTTGAAGAATTTGGATTGGACGGCGAACTGACGGTGGGGGAATTGGATGGACCGGCGGACCTGAACGGTGAGAATTGGATGGAC